>AWOL01S0012780.1:7225-28439 GCA_000715115.1 Nicotiana otophora | reverse complement strand
ACATGATTTCTGTACTTCACATTCACAATAGTTTGGGTGCGTTCGCGATGAGGACGTAGTTGGTTGGGGGTGTAGGCCTTCACTTTTGCGATGGGTTGCTCACATTCACGGAAGGCTGGTAAGTTGGTAATCGCATTAGCGATGGACACCAACCTGCCTTCACGATGAAGTAATTCCGGGCGAGGTTGTTTGTGCTTCACGATCACAATGGCTTGGCCGCGATCGCAATTAATACTGCTAGGCAGAGTACTTAAGNATATATATATAGCGTTGCGGTGTACAACCCGATCCACATATATGTATATATACTGCAACAAACTACGACATATCTCACCACATACATGAAAGGAATCAAAATGTATAAATTCGTTAAGACAATCCAATACAACAACTTAAAGTGAAATAAAAAGCAACTAAAGGCAAATAAATAAGTAAAGGTATGAGACAAGTAATAGTATCTATTTAATAACATGTAGAGCATAGAACAAGTAAAAGCGGACAAATAAAGGCATGTACACATGGAACATGTAGAAAATAGAGGCATGTAACAAGTGAAGACATGTATTTGACAAGTAGATACATGTAGTAATTAAAGCATGAAACGAGTAATAACTTGGAATAAAAGAAGGCATAATATAATTGAAAACGTGCAATTAAATAATCCACCCAACATGCTTAAACTCATGACAATGTATACATACTTGGCACCTTACATATACGCCATCCCCACACTTATATCACGTAGAAAATAAACCAATCAAGTTCTAACTCCCTCAAGTCAAGGTTAACCATGATACTTCCATCTTTCCGGCACACAACCAACAATCAACCACGACTTTTCCTTTAGAACAAGCTTCCAAACTAATCGAATCTAGCCAAATATCATTCAAACAATTCAAAACAAGCTTTAGAAACTATCCACAGATGAAAAAGGTTCAATCTTGATCATAATTAAAAAAATCAACAAAAGTCAACCCAGGCCGATGTAGTCAAAATTTGAGATTATGACCAAATCCCGATTACCCATTCACCGCCGAGTCTGGATATGTGATTTGTTTCGAAATCGGACCTCAATTCGAGGTTTAAATCACAATTTTATAAAATCCGTAAATTCTACCCAAAACCCCAATTTCTACTTTGAAATTCATAGATATGATGATAAATTCATGAAAAAGTAATTGAAATTGGCTGAAAATTAGTTAAAGTTGCTTACCAATGAATTTGTAAAGAAACTGCTATTCAAAAATCGCCTCTATGGAGTTTAGGGTTTAAAAATCGTGTAAAATGATCTATGTCTAAAAATTCCCAACCTTTACCCAGCTGTAAATGTCGCAATTGCGAACTCTTGTTCGCAATTGGGATCATCGCAAAAGCGAACCACAGATCGCAAATATGATCAGTGTCCAGCGAAATAGTGGTTGCAAAAATGACATATCCTTCGCATTTGCGAAAGTTCCCTCCATCGCAAATACGAACCAAGCTTCACAATTGCGAATCTGCTCTACTAGGCCCAGTGTCACAAATGCAAAACCTTAGTCGCAAATCTGATACCATAGTTGCAAATCCAACACCATAGTCGCAAATGCAATGATCCCACCAATCACAAATGTGGATCAAGCTTCGCAAATGCAAAGTTCCCAATCCTAGTCCCTCTTCACAAATGCGAGAAGTCACTCATAAAGGCGATGCTCGCATTTGTGAGCAGTACCTCGTAAATGCGAGATCTGTAGGCAATGCACACTAGCAACTCAACAACAGTATCAACTTAGCCAAAACACATCCTAATCCAATCGAGCCCAATCCAAACATACACATAATTTTAATAACATCATACAAACTTGCTAGCTAACTCCATTCATCAAAATAACATCAAATATAATGAATCGATCATCAAACATCAAGATTTTCAACTTTGAAACACAAATTACCAATTTTTCATATAATGCACCAAAATGGCCTTGGGTCACCCGGACCCCAACCAAGCATGCGTACAAGTAAATATCATGCGAACCTACTGTCAAAATACCGATCCGAGGTCGTTGACCAAAAATATTGATCGTGGTCAACTCTAATCATTTATAAAGCCAAAAATTACATTTTCTTTAAAATTTCACATATAAGATTTCCATAAAATGACAAGGACCACAGACGTAAGTCATAAATAATCAAATAAAACTACGAAATATTTCAGAACACAGAAAAGGGAGCTAGTACTCAAAATCACCTATCGGGTTGTTACACATGCATGGTTCGAGGTAATAATGCTCTGAATCTTCCTTGAGACGATTTAGAAGAGGTGTTCATGGAGTGGTTTCTGTTAGAGGAGGATAGGTTTGCTTTGGCTACCCAGTATGAGCAGCCTAGACATGGCTCTATATCTGTTCATGAGTATAGCTTGCAATTCACCCGATTGGCAAGGTATGGAAAACATATGATCTCTACACTGATGTAGAAGATCACGATGTTCATGCATGGCTTATGTCCTCATGTGAAATATTCAAGAGTTGTTGCTTCCATGATCCCTATTTGCACGTTTGTTTCATCGGTTAGTTTTGCTGAACAACAAGAGAATTAGAGGAATCAAGAAAGGGTAGCAACGAGCAAGAAGGCCTGATTCATGGGTAATTTTAGCGGTACTTCTGATGCGGGAAATCAAAGAGAATTTTCTGCACTTACACAATGTGTTTCTTGGCCTAATGTTAATATTCCATTCGGCAGATAGGTCATGAGCTATAATAACAAGAGTAGGCCTGCTCTGAGTGATAATTAATAAGTGGTGATTTTACCATTTATTCTAGTCTTTTTGCTTTAGTTTTTGTATCTTTTAATTATAATATAATGTTATTTATGGTGTGTATTATTAGCATTTCATGTACAATAAAATATGAAGAGAATTAAGTGTAAATACCAGACGGGTTGTTTTGAGCTTCACTATTTCGTTGGGCAGCTTAATACTTTGAGTATCTTCATCTTATGCATTATGACTTGTGTGTATGGTTGGTTTCAATTTTTGAGAGGTTCGGAGTTGATTTTGGAGAGTAATTTTCAATTCGGAAGCTTTAAGTTGGAAGAGTTTACCAAGGTTTTGAGTAAATGACTTCGAAATTAGCATTTGATGCTCTCAATAGGTTAGTGGGTGATCTTGGATTTGGGCATATGTTTGGATTTAAATTTGGATACTCCTAGGAATGTTTGACTCTATTTGTCGAAAGTTGGAAATTTAAAAAATTGGAGAGTTTAGAAGTTTGATCGGGAGTTGACTTTGAGTATATCAGGGTTGGATTATTATTTACGAATTGGAATAGGTCAGTTTCATTATCTGGATTGTTTAGGCTTGAATTGGGAACCTGGTTCAAAGTTGGATATTTATGAACTTAAGAGATTGAACTTGTTCGGTGATTCTTGGTTTTCATGTAAATTTTGGTTTTTTGAGCCTTTAGATAAGTTTGGATAATGTATTTGGACTTGTTAGTATGATTGAACAGGGTATCGTGGGGCTCAGGTGAGCTTTGGGGTGGTTTCGAATCATTTTGAACCACTTTGTGATTGGTGATGTTCTAGTGTTCTGTTGGTCTTCGCATTCGCGGCCAAAGGGACACGTTCGTATAGAGTAATTTTGGCCACATGATTTCTGTACTTCACATTCACAATAGTTTGGGTGCGTTCGCGATGAGGACGTAGTTGGTTGGGGGTGTAGGCCTTCACTTTTGCGATGGGTTGCTCACATTCACGGAAGGCTGGTAAGTTGGTAATCGCATTAGCGATGGACACCAACCTGCATTCACGATGAAGTAATTCCGGGCGAGGTTGTTTGTGCTTCACGATCACATTGGCTTGGCCGCGATCGCAATTAATACTGCTAGGCAGAGTACTTAAGTTGCCAGTTTTGGGATTTTACCCATTGTTTTATATTTCGAGCCCTAGATTTTGAGGCAAGGAGAATTTGGAGAGAAGTTTCACAACTACACTGGATGTAAGTAATTTTCACTTGGATTTTGCTTTATATATTGATTACCCATGATTTCTACACCTACATATTTGTTGGAAATTTGGGGGTTTTGCCTACACTTTAATAGAGTGTATTTTGGGAACTTGAGTACTAATTTGGGCTCAATTTGGGAAACTAATTACATATTTTCACTCGGCAGGTCATTGATCGCAAAATGTTGGTAGTGGTTTCAGATTTCCGACACGTGGGCTCGAGTGAATTTTTTGTTGACTTTTGAAAATTTCTTCAAAGATCGAATCTTTATGGATTAGGATTGCTTCCTATGGAATTATCAAATTCCTTGGATGATTTTTGGCTTGGATTTGCACGATTGGAGAGCTAGATTGAGGTTTTGACGTGAGTCGCGATTGAAGACTAGCCCGGATGAGGGAAGTATATAGCCTAAGCTTGGTAATTCCCTCATTGGCTATGATATTTGTTATATGTTAGAGTTGATATATATGCGAGATGACGAGCATATATGCGTGCATCGTGGTTATTCATGATCTAGGTAGAATCATAGGCTATTATATGCCTTATTTTGCTATCATGCTTCTTTGATATCATGTTTCCTCCATTTGTATGACTACATGAGTTATTATTCATGCTAGAAATCATGTCTAGGCTATTTGCTTAAGTGTTTGAAACATGATAGGGCTATGTTTTCTTTGTTGAGCTATTTGCCTTAGCCGTAGTCATATTGTTCAGTCATGATATTATATCTGCTTGTTATATCTCTCTCTTCGTGCACTTTTAATATGTTATCTCACATGTTATTGGTGTCCTTGTATGTGACACGAGTTAGAGCTGAATTGTTGTATGTTGTTAAATTTCGTGGGATATATTAAATTGTGTTTCTGTGAAATGTTGACATATGGAGACTTGAGCGGATTAATGAATTGATGATTGATTTTGGGCCATAGAGCCGTGTTGGTATTGATATTGAGGTGACGCGTGCGACTGTCCCCACAATGGGCTAAGTGGTATTGATATTTGTGGTGACATATGTGCTAGGCCCTATACTGGTCTAGATGATATTGATTGTTGACTTTGATCCGATCAGCGCTTGGGCAAGGATCTGCCCCTTCAAAGTCAGGTATTAACCGTGGGCGCTGGCACATGGTCGTATATAAGTCCTTGGGTGAGGGACTTGTGTCAGGAACCCGTACAGTGCTGAGTGTATGTATGTGTGTATGTGAGGGTACACGAGATCTTAGTTTGGCACCGTGAGGGTTATTAGAGTATGATTGTAGGGCATTATTTCAGGCACTATGAATGTGATGAGATTTTCTTATAGTTGATGATATAACTGTGAAATTGATGATTTGGCATGTATGACTGACATGCATGCATGAAGTTGTATTATCCCTCATGCTAGTTAGTATTGTGTAACTCTATATGATGTTTTGAGCTTGATGTCACATTTTTATCCTATTAGATACCTGTTTAAGTGAATTATATGAAAGTTGATGCGTTATTGTTATATGTGAAAAACATGTCTACTTTTCCTCCTATTATGTTAAGTTGAGCTTGTACTATTTGCGCTATATTAATTCATATGCTACTATTCCGCTGTTATTGTTATTGTTGGCTGTGGAAAGTGAACATTGGACCTTATAAACTAGTCACTGCTTTTAGCCAGAGGTTAGGCTTGCTACTTATTGAATACATAAGGTCAGTTGTAATCACACTACACTCTGCACTTCGTGTGAAGGTCCAGGGGTTACGGATCGTGGTAGTTGCCCGTGAGCCGTATCTGGATTATTGGGAGATCTCGAGGTAGCACTGTTGTTCTATTTGCAGGCCCCGATGTCCCTTCCTTACTTCATGTTAACACTGTTTAGTCTTTCAGACATTATTATATTTGATTCAGATCTTGTGCTTACTTATTTTATAAAGCTCATGCACTCAGTGATGCCATATCGTGGGATGGTTTTAGTTGTATTGTGATTATTGACTTCAATTAATTATCATTACTTCTGCTATAGAGACTATTTAATACTACTATTTAAGTTTGTTTCTACTTATTGATTGATGGCTTGCCTAACAAGCAGTGTTAGGTGCTGTCATGGCTCACATGGAAGTTAGGGTCGTAACAAGTTTGTATAAGAGCACTAGGTTGCATATGTCTCACAACTCATGAGCAGGCCTAGTAGCATCTTACGAATAGATATGGAGATGTCTGTACCTATCTTCCAAAGGCTATAGGGATTTAGGAAACTTTCCCTTCATTGATTCTTCAGTGTGCGATTTTATCTCAGCTTGAAGCCTATATATTCAGTTTGTTCCCATTCATCTGTACACGATGTTGAGTACTCGATGTCAGTTGGGAAAATGTGAGTCATGATGATGATACCGATGTGGTGCATGTTGTTTTTCCCCTGTGTAATAAGTTCAGGCTACTATTGCCACCCTTCAGATGAGTTATCGGTTATTGTAGCCCTAGGGTTAGTGTTGCCCATGGGTTTGGGGCCTTACTGTGTATTGTGATGATTCACATGTTGCTCTTTATGCGGTGTTGGAGAAGACTAGTAGGGTGATTGCTTAGGCTTGGGACCATAGTAGCCCAGAAGAAGGATTACTTGGTTCATATTTAGAGTTTGGCATTTGTTCCATCGGAGGCGATCTGTGCCATGGATGTTCAAGTCCTGGTCGATAGATTTACGAGGTTGGGTATTTCTGGGTTGAGTAGAGCTCTCGCTTGTGTTGTTGTGCAGTCACCTTTATTTAGGTGCATTAAGGATCGTCAGAATGATGGTTTTCGCTTGCTCATCCTCAGGAGCATGGTATTGTGAGGTAGTGCTAAGGAGGTGGTCCTTAGTATGGATGGTGTGTTGCGAATTCCAGATCAGATTTACATTCCCAGTGTTGGTGATTTGAGGGATATGATCCTTGAGGAGGTTCGTGGTTGTGGTATTCTATTTGTCCAGGTATTACAGATAGGTATCATGATTCGAGGCAACATTTTTGAGCAAGTTTCACGGTTTTTGATTGACAGCCGGTCGAGAATTAGCTTCAGTGATCTAGTGGTTACTTTGGAAAATGGTCATTAAGCGAGAGCGTAACATTGTGGATTTTGTGCTAGGATTGCCACATATTTTGAGGACGCTTGATACTATTGGGGTCATTATAGACAGTTAATGGCATTTCATATTAGTGATGACTTCTCATATATTGAGAGTTCGAATTTGACGAGAACGGGTTTTCATGGGCTACTAAGGGATATTGAATGCTTGATTATCATCTTGGTGTGCATAATGTCTTGAGCTAGGATGTGTTGAAAGGTCTTTTAGTTGTTCATTGATAGAATGAAATGGATTTTTGCAGCTTGTGGACGAGTGTGTACTCGGGAGGATTCATTGATTACGTAGCGTTGTACCATGGCAGGTGATGGAAAGAAGTTGATATGAGGTCGGACGGGTAGGCTATATCCTATGAGGAAGTTAGGGGTTGCATGATCTCTTATGATATTTCTATGAAGTGTTTTAACTTTTATCCAGTGTAGTGTGTGTGGTACGATGTGAGTTCGGATTGCTTGAGGAAGATGGCATGATTATCACGAGGTTGAGCATCCTTTTGGGCTGATAAATTAGGATGATTTATGGTTGGTACGTGATGGGCTTATGATAAATTCAGCTGAGTAACAGTGTAGGATCATGGAAGTTAAGAATGGGCAGTTATTACAGGTTCTTGGATTATGCGATAGTGGCTTGAAGCCAAGAAAGATAGTCTATTAACAGAGACTGGGTCACCTAGTTGTGTGTTGTGATAGATTCTGGACTCAAGGATGCTTGGGGATTAGATATTATCTTAGGAGGATGCCTTTTACGATGATTTGAGAAAAGTAATGCCTTGTGCATGTGGTATTTCACCTTAGTTATATATGGAGATCGTGGAAGGACTCATGTTCATTATCTCTATAGAGGTAGTGTACAAAGGCTTCACTCAGTTATTTCTTTTGGAGTATTCTTGTACTAATAGAGCACTAATCGTTTGGCATGATTTAGTTGCATGTTCGTGACTAGGACGGAGTGTACGACTCTTGAGAAGGCTCTAATGGATTCAAGATTCAATGTGTGGCAACTAAGGAGTTTTGAATTTGTATGTGACTGAAGATTCGAGATTTATGTTGGTCTGTGAAAGAGAGTTGGAGCATTTCTAGACCATTAGCAGTCATGTGAGACAGTGTTTTAAAGATGAAGGGAATAACTTTAGATTCATAGAAGGCTTCTTCAGAACAAGTACTTGGGTTGGAGGTATTACCTGATGTATAAATGGGGACAAGCGTCTCACGAGTCCTAGGACAACAAGATTTTATGTTGGGATCACTTGGGATGAGATTCAATTGAGGTCCATAGTGTACTGGGAAGGAATAGTGCTGCCATGAAATCGGGTTTTGAGTAATCGAAAGAAGTTGGGTCCATTTAGTAGTGGTTTGGTTTGGCATAGTGATGAAAATGCTGTGTTCCTTGGGTATTATAGGGCTTTACAGGTGTCTTTGTGCTAATACTACTGGGTTTGGTAGTTTGTATGGTTTGGGCAATATAGAGGGATGTAGTTCGACTGGCTTGCTTATGTGCATATGGATTTCAAAGAGTTGTGATGATTTTGACCACGACTTGTGGTTGTTGTCCTCTATAGGCATGGGAATTTGGTTGCATGGTGAGCTTCTCCAGAATTGAGCTTAGTTGAAGGTTTCTGGTTGATAGAGTGTGTATCTTATTCGTGATTCAAAGTTGATAATGGGATTCTCGTATTTTCTTGATTGATGTGATGAGCTGTGTGGAATTGGGACTTTATGGTAGGATTACCGCGCACTCCGCGCAAGTTTAACTCAATTTGGGTGATTGTGGATTGACTCACGAAATCAACACACCTTTTGCCGGTTAAGTCTACCGACACAGTGGAGCAGTATGCTCAGTTGTATATCAAAGAAATAGTCAGGTTGCATGGCACCCCGGTTTCCATCATTTCTGATCTGGGGGCACAATTCACTGCTAATTTTTGGAAGACATTTCAGCAAGGTTTCGGTACTTAAGTGAATCTTAGTACAACCTTTCACCCGCAGACTGATGGGCAGGCAGAGCGGACTATTCAGACACTTGAGGATATGTTGCGCGCTTGTGTTATGGACTTCAAAGCTAGCTGGGATGATCATTTACCACTCATAG
The DNA here is from genome assembly GCA_000715115.1 of Nicotiana otophora. Lineage (NCBI taxonomy): Eukaryota > Viridiplantae > Streptophyta > Magnoliopsida > Solanales > Solanaceae > Nicotiana > Nicotiana otophora. The sequence goes on along the minus strand of AWOL01S0012780.1, from coordinate 19,280 downwards.
AATTTGCATATAACAATAGTTATCATGTTAGCATTCAAATGGCACCGTTCGAGGCTTTATATGGTAGGAGATGTAGATCTCCCATTGGGTGGTTCAAAATTGGGGAAGCAAAGTTAATAGGGCCAGACCTCGTGCATCAGGCTATGGAAAAAAGTTAAAAGCATTAAGGAGCGGTTGAAGACCGCTCAGAGTCATCAGAAATCCTATTCGGATGTTCGTCGTAGAGATTTGGAATTCAAATAAGATGATTCGGTATTTTTGAAAGTTTCCCCCATGAAGGGTGTAATTCAATTTGGTAAGAAAGGGAAATTGAGTCCGAAGTATATCGTACCGTACAAAATCATTCAGAGGATCGGTGAGGTAGCATACAAGCTTGAGCTACCACCTGAGATGTCATTAGTACACCCGGTGTTTCATGTGTCTATGTTAAAGAAAGTAGTTGGAGACCCGATAGTCATTGTTCCGGTTGAGACTATTGAGGTAAATGAAGAATTGACTTATGAAGAGATTCCAGTTTCTATTATTGATCGGCAAGTCCGAAAGTTGAGAAACAAAGAAATTGCATCCGTGAAAGTGCTATGGCGAAACTAACAGGTTGAAGAGGCTACTTAGGAGGCCGAAGAAGAAATGAAGAAAAAGTATCCTTATTTATTTGAATAACCATGTAATTATGAGTTGTGCCTTATGAAAATGCTAAGGGATATTCCTATGAAATATGTATGACTTGTACATTTGGTGTTAAGGGTGTTCCGTTGTAGTAATATAATTGCTTGTGAGGCCACAGTTGGTGTTGTTTTGTATTATGTTACGTTGTTGGATTATGTATATACTGTTAGGATGTGTTTTTGGGCTCTCTGACAGGTGGATAGGCCTAATTACAAGGGAAACTCTAGCGAAAGTTTTGGAAATTTAGGGAGTTAGTCAAATTTGGGGCTACTAGTTTGTGGTATAAAACAAACTAAGTTACATAAAATGCTAATAACGGATTTTTACCCTCATGCGACTGTAAAATCACTCTGCAGACCTCATAATGTCTGCAGAGTGAGGCAGTTAATTGGGCCAATTTTAAGCAATTATGCGGTCGACTATGCGACCGCATAACAGTTATGCGGTGCATTATGCGACCGCATAACAGTTATGCGGTGCATTATGCGACCGCATAACGGTTATGCGGACCGCATAGTGACCGCTTAAACAGACAGTTCTTTTGGCTATTTTGTAACCAACTATGGGACCGATATGCAGTCCGTATATCGGTTATGCGATCGCATGCCTTGTTTCGGAGATCCATCTTTGGGTTTTTAAAACATGACCCCATTTCTTTAAATACACTTTTTGGGTCATTTTTGAGCTATTATCTGACATTTTAGAGAGAGAGGGTGACCTAGAGTGAGAAGGTGTTCTCCAATATTTGTTCTTCAATTCTTGCTCAAGTTTTGGAAGATTAAGAAGGCAAGCTCACTAGGTCTTCATCCTAGAGGTAAGATTCTACACCCTAAACCCTAATTTCGAAATCATCTCAACATGGGTAATTAGCAAGATAATGTTTGGGCATGAGAGTTGATTATTTTACATGCATGTGATATCAATGGGTGTAGGAGGATTGTTGAACTAAGCATGGTAAAAATTGGGTTGTGGGATGATGAAATCCTCCATAAAAGGGACCTTGAAACCTTATGCACACCTTGTGTTTGATAAAATGCTCAAATGAGATAGAAACATGATCATCTTCCTAATTGTGGTTCAATTTATTATATTTCAAAAATATATTGAAGTTGCTAAGAATTCCGTAACGTTTTAGAGTTTAAGGAAGCTCAATTGAGGTATGTCGGCTAAACTCTTCTTTAGAGTTGGAATTCTCATTTTCCTTGTAAGTTCCGAGATGTTGATTATAAATCGAGTATTTCGATAAGATTTGTGATGAAGATATATGTTCAATTCGTATTTCAAATGCTCTTATCATATTGCATTATAAATTGAGGATGTGTCCCAAACTATGGATTATGTATCCACACGTTATAATATCTAGTCGTGATTTATGTGAAAGTTATTATGCCAAGTTTTGTAGAGATTGTGATTGTGATACACCTCCACCTGCATACATTGGGGTGAGGTGGCATGACCGCTTTGTTTGGGTATTATGGTATAGAGATTGTGATTGTGATACACCTCCACCTGCATATATATTGCGGTGAGGCGGCATGACCGCTTTGTGTAGGGATTATGATATTGTGGGACTGCACCTCCACCCGCTTACATTGGGGTGAGGTGGTACGACCGCTTTGTGTTTGGTTTTGGTATTATTGTGGCACCACCACCCGCATACATTGGGGTGAGGCGGCATAGCCGCTTTGTGTTGGTATTGGTATCATTGATGCATTTCCACCCGCATACATTGGGGTGAGGCGGCATAGCCTCTTTTTGTAGGTTCTTGTTACTATGGTTATACATCCACTCACATTCATTGAGGTGAGGCGACAGAGCCGCGTGATTAGAGTTGTGCTATTGTACGTACACCTCCACCTGCATACATCGGGTGAGGCGGCGGGGCCTCTTTGTGTGAAGATGGATATATAGGATCTCATCTTAAATACTATAAATATTGATGATAGCTTTTAACAAGCTTGCTATGGTTGAGACAGTTATCTATATTATTCTATTGCTGCACTAGTTCATCATAATTAACTTGTATTTCTAAATTCTTAAATTGGTATTTAGTTTTCATACTAGTACTATTCCACGGTACTAACGTCCCATTTGCCGGGGGCGCTGCATCTTTAAATGGATGCAAGTGGTTCCACAACAGGAGACATTGATCAGTGATAGCAGTACACCTTCTTCCCAGCTGACTTGGTGAGCCCCACTTCATCCTGGGTCATGTATCTTTTGATCTCTATGTATTATGGTAGAGGTATAGCCGGGGCCTTATTGGTGGCATTATCATTATACCCTTCTTTATCTATAGAGGCTCCGTAGACATAGTGTGGGTTGTGTATTGGTACTGGGAAAGAGAAACTATGTTATGTTGTGGTTGTATTACTTGTCCATTTGAGACTTTAAAAATGGTGAAACTTATGGTAAGAAATTGGTAACTGCAGACACGACCACTTTATTGTTTAATTAAGGAAAACATATATTCTTTTTATTCATGAATGAGTTTGGGTAGAAGAAATCTAACAGGCTTGCTCGGTTGGGGTCACTCGGTTGAGCGCCGGTCGCGCTCCACGATTTTGGGGCGTGACACTACCCCTTTAGGATTGAGCTTAATTGCACTATTTGGATTATCTGAAAGATGTGTACATGAGGTGACGAGTATCTACATGGCCTTATATGTAGAAATTGACCGGATTAGACTCTTAGGCTTCTTATACGCATTTAAGTGAATTTGTCATTACACGTTCTACATTCCTATGTTGAATTTGTCCTTACATGCTTTATTTTAAGTAGTTAGTACATCTTCTATCTTTTATTTGTCAAGTTTACTCTTATATGCTTTATTAGAAGCTGTTACCTTTTATTTTCATGTTACCTCTTTTATTGTTGAATTATTCTTATTTGAAGTTGCTTTTATATGATATCTTTTTGTTGTCATGTTATTCTCATGAATTCAGACATAATTGCTAGTTTATGCCATCTCTTTCTTTGTTACCTAATGTCATACATTAGAATTCAAAGTTGTCATTTCATGGATATACCTTCATTATTGAGTTTATTCTTAAACCATTAATTGAAGTCAACGTTATTGAAAACCATTAACCTGATTTAGTTGAAGTGTTCGTATAATGGGGTATTTTTCATTGTTGAGTTATTTTTTCCCCATTTCATTTTGTTACTATTGAGATTCTTATACACATTATGGTTGAGACATGGGCTATGTGTTGTGGTGATATTGGTATTGTTATTTTGGAAAGGGTTGTGGCCTATGGACGTTTGTGGTACAAGTTGATATGTCGTGTTGTTGTGATGCTAGCACATGTGATTTGTTGTGTGGATTGATTATGGTTATATGGTGCATAAGGGTGGCATCTCACTGTTGTTGGTTGTGCAGAGTGATACGTGTGGCTATTGATATATTGTCTGGGCGGAGTGATACGGGTGGTATTATGCGAAGTGATAGGGGATGCTATTGTGTTATTGTTTGGACGGAGCAATAAGGGTGGCTATTATGATGTTGTCAATGCGTAGATATAATGGTCGCTATGCCAGGGATGATATGTGATGGCCTGGGGGCATAATGTTGATAATATTTGTGTTATGGTATTATTTTCGTTGTGTATGTTATGCACCTTATGTGACTTGTTGTGTTGTTTCAAATGAGCTACTAGATATCTTTGATATTACCTTTTCACTTGGACTGTAATAGCACACTTGCACAAGCATACATCGTAGCATGTCATTTACACAGATTCAAGAGTATTAAACTTGACATTCATTGATCATGCACATGCATTCTTGTATTACCTGCTTCCACTGTGGTATTGAGCATGTGATCATGCTGGGCGGATTGTAATTATGAGCCTGTGACCATGTCGGGTTGGCATGTGAGTTGTCTATGTGGTTGTGATTAATACTATAGGCACAAGGTTCCTTGAGTATATGATTTGTGGTTTGGGACTCGTGGCTTGTGATTATGAGATGATGTATCTCGGAGAAAATTTGTGGTGAAACTTGTGTTAAAACGATTTGATTATTCGGTTGACTTTTGTCTCCCTTAATTGGTTTCACTTATACATTTTATGTGTTCCGATTACTTCATCTTTTACATCACTTGTTTATTCCCTGTTGCCATTTACTGATTCTTCTTTATGTTATTAGCTTTATACTTATATACTACACATGTTATTATGACTAGTAGATGTCTTGACTTGTACCTCGCCGCTAGTCCACCGAGGTTAGTCTTGGTACTTACTGGGTACAGACCATGATGTACTCATACTACACTTTTGCACATTTTTGTGCAGATCCAAGTATTGGAGATAACGGACTCAGGCAAAGTTAGCTTCTTGATCGCGAGGATTCAAGGTAGAGCTGTTTGGTCATCGCAGCACCTTGGAGTCCTTTTCCTTTTGATTGTACTGTAAATTCGTTATCCGAACAGTATTGTATTTTAAATTAGAGATATTTCTATGTATTCATCCAGAGTTCGTGACTTTCTATTAAATAGTCGTTGGAGGTTGTTGTGATTATTGCTGGGTAGGATTGTTTCACCTTTATTTCAGTATTTATATTAAACTCTGCTTTTAAAATATGATTGTTAAATTGGCTTAACTATTGTAAGTTATCGTCTTACTTAGTCTTAGAGACTAGGTTCCATCACGACGCCTAAGGTATGATTTTGGGTCATGACAAGTTGGTATCAGAGCTCTAGGTTCATAGGTTCTATGAGTCACGGTCAAGTTTAGTAGAGTCTTGCGGATCGCTATAGAGACATCTGTACTTATATTCGAAAGGCTACAGAACTATTAGAAAAATTCAACTTCTTTCATTCATGTCATGCGGGTTTGTGGATTTTGAAGTTTGAGCCTTTGTATCTCTATTTTCTCACAGATTGTGAGACACGGGCTACCGGATCAGTCGACCAGACACCCGCGCCCCCTACTAGAGCCGAAAGAGGCCAGGCTCGAGGTAGAGGCCGCGGAGGGGCACATATCGCAGTTAGAGCACCTGCCAGAGCAGCGGCCAAGGAGCCACCAGTAGCTCCGATTGGGGGGACAAGCACCAGAGGCGCCTGTTGTTACCCTCAGACTTCAGTAGACTTTAGCACAGTTCCTGAGCATGTTTGGTACATTGTCTCAGGCGGGATTGATCCCAGTTGCACCAACTTCTTCGTTGATTGGGGGAGGAACTCAGACTCCTATCTCCCGTACTCTAGAGTAGCAGGCTCACATTAGTCAGGTTTCAGGTGTTATGTCGGTACAACTTGTTATCCGGTTCAGCTTGAGGTTAGGCCAGGGGCATCAGAGGAGCAAAAGAGCCTTGAGAGGTTCAAGAAGTATGATCCACCTACTTTCAGTGGCATGGATACCGAGGATGCGCAAGGTTTTCTAGTGAAGTGTCACCATATTTTCTGCACCGTGGGTATTGTGGGGGTGAGCATAGTTGTTTTTACTACATTTTAGCTATCAGGAGTAGCATATCAGTGGTGGAAGGTTTATGAGGAGGGTAGACCAGCTCATGTAGCACCACTCACTTGGACTCAGTTTTCAGAGATGTTTTTGAGGGAGTTAGTTCACCAGACCCCTAGGAATGCGTGGTGCACAGGGTTCGAGTAGCTGTGCTAGGGCACTATGATAATGTTGGAGTACGATTAGGTTCAGTGTCCGGACATTCACATACCTTGGTTCCTACAGTCAGAGAGTGAGACCGCATATTTAAAGAGGGACTTAGTTTTGGTATTAGATTCAGCATGGCTCGAGAGTTGGAGACTAACACTCCATTTCAGCAGCTTGTGGATATTGCCAGGAGGTTAGAGCGTATTCGGGGTGAGGAGAGGGAGGATAAGGAGGCCAAGAGGTCTAGAGGTTATTGAGGATAGCGGATTCTACTCTTCAGCTATGACCCATCACGGAGAAGGCTAGGTAGTCGGCCAGTCCAGTCCGTGCTTCAGACTACTCGTGGTGGTCCAGCTAGTCAGGGACCTCAGGGTACTCATGTGGGGGAGTCATCTTTTAGTGAACCATCTACATGGGGTACCGACAGCTGTTATTCTAGTTATCCGGCATAGACTCGGTACCAATAGTTATCCCCCGCAGAAGGGATGTTATGAGTGTGGCAATGCTAGGCACATAATGAAGGACTGTCCTAGACTCGGAAGAGGTGGATTTCATCAGGGTAAGGTAGTTGCACCAGATGATGTCGCTATAGGTATTGTTTTGGTTTGTCATAGAGGAGCATCAGTCTTATTTTGATCTGGTCTTATTTATCAGTGTGACTCCTCATATCTACTTCATATATAGGTGAGTTTCAGTTAATTAATGATAATTAACTGCACTCAATAATCACAATACAACTAAAAGCATCCCACGATCTGGTATCACTGAGTGCATGAGCTATATAAAATAAGTAAATATAAGGTCAGAATCAAATATAATAGTGTCTGAAAGACTAAATAGTATTAACGGAAGTAAGGGAACTTCATGGCTTACAAATGGAAATGTAGTGCTACCTCGAGATTTCCATGTAATCTGGATCTGGCTCACTGGCAACTTCTACGATCAGCAACACCTGGACCTACACATAAAGTGTAGAGTATAGTATGAGTACAACTGACCTCATGTATTCAATAAGTAGCAAACCTAACTTTGGGCTAAGAGCAATGACTAGTTTGCAAGGTCCAAAGCTCACTTTCCACAACAATAACAATAATAGCAAAATAGTAGCGTATGAGTGAAAACAACTCAAATTTAACAAGCTCATCTTAACACAATAGGAGGAAAAGTAGACATACTTTTCAAATATAATAATCAAGGCATCAACTTCCATAGAATTTACTTAAACATGTATCTAACATGATAAAACTGTGACATCAAGCTCTAAATATCACGTAAAGTTACCAAATTCCAACTAGTATGAGGGATAATACCTCCATGCATACATGTTAGTCATACATGCCAAATCATCAATTTCATAGTTAAATCAACAAGTATTAACAAATCTAAGCACATTCATAGTGCCTCACACAATGCCTCAGAATCTTACTCTAAGAATGCTCATGGTGCCTGGCTCAAAGCCCATGGACCCTCACACACACACACATACACACACTAAGCATCGTACGGGTACCTGACACAAGTCCTTGAACCAAGCACATATATATGACCATGTGCCTGCGCCAATGATTAATACCTGACTTTGGAGGGGTGGGTTCTTGCCCAAGTGTTGATCAGATCAAAGTCAACGATCAATATCATCTAGCCCAATATGGGGCGTGGTGCATGCGTCACCTCAATATCAATACCACTCAGCCCATCATGGGGTCGAGCGCATGCATAACCTCAATATCAATACCAACACGGCTCTATGGCCCAAGATCAGTCATCAATCCGCTCAAGTCTCCATATGCCAACATCTCACAGAAACACAATTCAATAAACCACACACAATATAACAACGTGCTACAATTTAGCTCAAACTCGGGTCACGTACAAGGACACCAGCAACATGTAAGATATCATATCAAAAGTGCACGGAGATAGAGATATAAAACTCGACTATAGTATCATGACTGAACAGTATGACTACGGCTAAGGCAAATATCTCAACATAGAAACAATATCCCTACCATTTCTCAAAAAATTAAGCAGATAGCCTGGACATGATTTCTAGCATGACTAATAACTCACATACTCTTACAAAGGGATAAAACGTGATATCAAAGATGCATGATAGCAAAACAAGGCATATAATAGACTAAGATTCTACTCGGATTATAAATAATCACGGTGCACGCATATACGCTCGTCACCTTGCATCTATGTCACCCCCGACATATAACAAATGTCACAGCGAAAGGGGAAATTACTCTCAAACCAAGCTTAGGAATGATACTTACCTTATCAGGGCTAGTCTTTAACCTCTAATCGTGTCAAAACCTCGATCTGACTCTCCAGTCATGCAAATCCAAGCCAAACATCTTCCAAGGACGCTAACAATGCCATAGGAAGCGATCTCAATCAATAAAGCTTTAATCTTTAAAGAAATTCCAAAAAGTCAACACAAGCCCATGTGCCCGAAATTCGAAACCAATACCAAATTTGGATGACCCATGACCTGCTCAGTCCAAATACGTAAACAGTTTCCAAAACCGAGCCCAAAATGGTACTTAAATTCCCAAAATACACTCTCTTAAAGTGTAGGAAAAAACCCCAAATTTCCTTTCAAAATTCCAAGTTTTAGGTGTATAAATCCATTGATAATCAAGATATAAAGCTAAATCCAATTGAAAATTACTTAACTCTAATGTAGTAGTGAAAATGTTCTGCAAATTCTCCTAACCTTGAAGGCTAGGGCTCAAAATATGAAACAAGGGATAAAATCCATAAAATGACAACTTAAGTACTCTGCCCAGTAGTACCCATCAAAATCACTGCCAATCCATCGCGACCACGAAGCACAAATAGCCTGGTCCATAATTACTTCCTCACAAATGCGGGTGTCCATCACAAATGCGATTACCAATTACGAGCCTTCCACAATGCCATCAACCCATCACGAACGCGAAGACCTACACCCCCATCCGACTACTTCCTCATCGCAAACGCGCCCAAACTCTCGCGAATGCGACGTAAAAAATCTAGTGGCTAAAATTACTCTATGCGAATGCATCCCATTGGCCGCAAATGCAAAGACCAACAGAACACTAGAACATCAGCAATCACAAAAGTGGTTCAAAATAATTTGAAACTACCCCAAAATGACCCGAGCCCCACGGGACCCCGTCCAATCATATCAACAAGTCCAAATACATTATCCAAACTTATCCAAAGGCTCAAAACACTAAAATTAACATCAAAAGCAAGAATCGTCGACCAAGATCAGTCTCTTAAGTTCCTAAACTTCCAACTTCGAACCAACCGTCTGATTCAAGCCTAACCTTTTCGGAACGAACCTAAACAATGCAAATAAGTTCCAAATGGTGATACAGACCTATTCCAATTCCTGAAACAACAATCTGACCCCAATTGCCTCAATGTCTACTTCCAGTCAAACTTGTGAACTCTCCAATTCTGCAAATTGCCAACTATCGCAAAATAGAACCAAAACCTCCTAGAAACATCCAAATTCAACTTCGAACATACGTCCAAGACCAAAATCACCATACGAAACAATTGAGACCATCAAATCCCAATTCCAAGGTCATTTACTTAATAGTCAAACATTGGTCAATTCTTCCAACTTAAAGCTTCCGAATTGAGAATTACTCTCCCAAATCAACTCTGAACCTCTCAAAAATCGAAACAAATCATATACACAAGTCATAATGCATAATATGAAGTTACTCAAAGATTCAAACTGCCGAACAAAAATTTTAAGCTTAAAACGAGCGGTCGGGTCATTACATTCTCCCCCACTTAAACATACATTCGTCCTCGAACGTGCCAAGAGTCGTTCCAAAGTTGCCAAATCACTGAATAACTCGACATACACATACCCATGGGCGATCTCATAATACCTCAAACCATATAAGGCCATCTCACGACCCAGACATACATATTCTTCCTTCATCCTTAGCTTTAGAATCCATAAGACCCATTTCTAACATCCCAAGCTCCCTCCGAGATCTGATTCTTATATACAAACACTATATCAGTCTCAACTAGCTGTAACAATTCATAATCATACTCCCAGGATGTATTTACACAATGTATAATTTAACTCATGTGCCCATAGCAATAGCTTCTGACCACAATAGCTGCTAATTACCAAACTCGGTACCGGTAATATACATCTTGAAACATAAGACCTTATTTAAACCCTTGCATTACTGCAAATGATTAAATAAATGTGTAGAAACTAATAACCACCCATCAAATAAATAAGATATGGAGTCCTCTCTGACGCGATATGGACCATTGTCAAATTTTAAGATGATTAGTGACATTCTTCTTCAAAACATACATCATACAAATTTGATGGCACTGATTCCAAGTCCAATAACCTCATCTTGTCCAGTACAAGCTGCTCGACTGACAGGCCACATCAAATACCATCAAGAACCTCATACGACGTGATCCATGTGTCAACCACTCGAATATGATGAATAACGGGAAAATGATCCAAAAAGGGAACTATCCCAAAGTTTAACAGATACAACCATAAGAGCATAATGTTGTGAATCCATCCCACAAGGGAGAAACAAAACACACTAAACAAACACGAGGAATCATATCCAACATAACCCCATTGCGGCGTGCAACCCGATCCACATATACGAATCCACATGGAAATACCCACCAAGCCATAATAATCCTACTTGCTAAACACGTATGTAACAACAGCAAGCACGTAAAGTCCATAAATATAACCATAAGAAGACGGATAGCACAACTATCGGGGAAAGCATATCAACGGGTTAGGCCTCCCCCTTTAGGACACCCTCTAGTCGCCTATCCTCCACCTCTAGCTGGCTGTGCAGGTGGAGTAACAACTGGAATGGAGCCCATAGCATCATTTCCCGTTTCCACATTAGAATTTCTATGTTATGTGCCAACCCACCGAGCCTTTAGTGTTTGGCCTTCACTTGCTAACAATTCGGACATATTGCTACAAAGTCCGCCACATTCTTCTTCATATCATTCCACCAATAGACTTCCTTAAAATCATGATACATTTTTGTAGAACCTGGGTGCACAGAATACCTAGAAGTGTGAGCTTCAGTCAAAATTCTTTCATGGAGACCATCCACATTTGGAACAGAGAGTCGCCCTTAGTACCTTAGTGTACCATCATCCATGCCAAGAGAAAAGGCCATGGTCTTATGTTTATGAATCCCCTCTTCCAACTGCACCAACAATGGATCATTGTATTGCTTCTCTTTGACTTCCACAATAAGCGATGATTCAGCCTTATTTTACACAATTACCCCTCCTTCACTAGAGTCCGGAAGACGAACTCCAAAATTAGCCAATCGGTGAACTTCCTTGGCTAATGGCCTCTGATATGCCTCCAAGTTAGCCAAACTACCCATAGATTTCTGGCTAAGAGCATCTGCCACAACATTAACTTTTCCCGGATGGTATAAAATATCAATGTCATAATCCTTGAATAATTCAAGCCATCTTCTCTACCTCAGATTCAATTCCTTCTATTTGAAAATATATTGAAGGCTCTTATGGTCCGTGAATATATCCACATGGACCCCATATAAATAATGACGCCAAATTTTCAATGCAAATACCACCGTCGCAAGTTCTAAATCATGTGTTGGATAGTTCTTTTAATGATTTTTTAGTTGCCTAGAAGCATAGGCTATCACCTTCCCCTGTTGCATTAATACACATCTAAGCCTGATTCTTGAAGCATCACAATATACCACAAATCCATCTATACCCTCTGG
>AWOL01S0012779.1:0-42625 GCA_000715115.1 Nicotiana otophora | reverse complement strand
TATATATATATATATACACACACACATTTATTTCCGTTGTGACGTGCAACCCGTTCCCCCAATATATTTCAAAAACTCATAACTATAATAAAAATTACTCCAATAAATACCACGTCCAATGAGTTAAGCATCAAGGCACACAATAATATTTAATATGCTAAATATCAAGTAACAATTAAGACACATAAATCAAATAGCATGTAACAATTACTCCAGGAATTCTAGAATTAATATTCGACAAAGAATAGGAGAGAAACGATTATTATAACAATTAATTCGTGTCTTAGAACAATTTATGATTTTCAAATAATTATGCAAATAATTAATTTGACGACGTATAGACACTCGTCACCTCGCCTATACGTCGTTCACATGCATTTCACATAACAAATAATTTAAGGGTTCTATTCCCTCAAGTCAAGGTTAACCACGACACTTACCTCGCTTCGCAACCAAATTTCAAGTTTTCAATACACCCTTGCCTCGCGAATTAATGTCCGAAATCCTCAAATCTAGTCATAAACAATTTAATATATTCAATACAAATTGTAGGAATTAATTCCATATGAATTTACTAATTTTTCGGATTAAAATCCGAAATTCATCTTAAAATTCGACAGTGAGATCCACGTCTCGAATCCCAGAAAAACTCGCGAAATCCGAACACTCGTTCCGATACGAGTTCAACCATACAAAAATTATCCAATTCCGATGTCAAATGGACCTTCAAATCTAAATTTTCCGTTTTTGGAAAGTTTTACAAAAGTTCCAATTTCTTCCATCTAAATTCGAAATAAAGGATAAATATAGACATGGATTCATGAAATATAATCACTTTTGGTTATAGAACATTTACCCAATTGAAAGTCGTGAAAATTCCCTTTGAAATCGCCCAAATCCGAGACTTAAAACTCAAAAATGAGTAAAAATGGCGACTTCCGAATTTATGGGCTCTACCTAGTCTTTTCCGCATATGCGGACCATATTTTCGCACCTGCGAGCCCGCATTTGCGAGAAAAATTTCGCATTTGCAAAGTGGGGCTGCCAGGCGAGGCTTCGCATCTGCGGAGGAAAAATGTGCACCTGCGCTACCTTCCGCTTCTGCGATCGTTGAGTCCGCTTCTGCGGACGCGCGAGTGCATTCAAGTTTCCGTACCTGCGGACTTTTGCCCAGCTTGCCCAGGCTGCTTCTGCGAGGGATGGCTCGCTTCTGTGAGCTCGCACCTGCGATGGAATTTCCGCATGAGCGATTACATCAAATGGCAGAAACCTTGAGATTTCGTTCTAAGTCCAAATTCGATCCGTTAACCCTCCGAAACTCACCCGAGGCCCCCAGGACCTCAACCAAATATACCAACAAGTCCTAAAACATAACACGGACTTACTCGGGCTCTCAAATCACATCAAATAACATCAAAATTATAATTCACACCTCGATTCGAACTTTTGAGTTTCAAACTTTTCAGTTTACAAAACTTGTGCGGAAACATGTTAAATGAATCCGGAATGACTTCAAATTTGGCACACAAGTCATAAATGACATAACAGAGCTATTCAAATTTCAGAATAGGATTCCGGCTCCGATATCAAAAAGTCAACTCTGTGGTCAAACTTTTGGAAATCTTTAGCTTTTAAATTACTAGTTTCCGTTAAATATCCATAACTTGAGCTAGAGACCTCCAAATTAAATTTCGTGCATACGCCCAAGTCCCAAATCACGATGCGGACCTACCAGAACTGTCAAAACACTGATCCGGATCCGTTTGCTTAAAATATTGACCAGAGTCAACTCAATTGAGTTTTAAGGCTCTATTTCATATTTTAATCTATTTTTCACATAAAAACTTTTCGAAAAATTATACAGACTACGCACGCGAGTCGAGGAATGATAAATAGTACTTTTCGAGGTCTTAGAACACATAATTAATTATCAAATTTAAAGATGACACTTTGGGTCATCACACAACCGTACTGACATCAGTTGCTTAGCCTTATGTCGCCCTTCCAAGGAATCTCAGGAAGGCGCCGCGTAACAGTACATATGTTAGGGAGCTATGGTCCTAGCCGTTTGCATCCTAGTCGGACCAAAATCGCTTTCAAGGCAGTGGCTTGACACGAATACAATATTTATTTTGATAAGTTGTTACTATTTTTATTTCTGTTCAATATTAATATTGTAGTAAGTTTTTCTAACAGTATCTGCGGCAAAATTCGAACTCGTGACGGAGAGAGTAATTATTTAACACTATTTGATGCTTCATAAGACAGTCCAACACCACCGTGTCTAAACTGCAGATATCATAGGCTCAGTTATAAAATTTCAAAAGCATTATATTTCCCAAGTGAAAGCCATCCGCATCAAATTAAATTCAAGAACTATTTGAAATGAAAAGAAACTTAAAATTTTGTCACATCCCTTAACATGAAAAATTAAACTTAAATAACATAAAAAATCTGATCAATTGTCATCTACCATATAAGCCATATTCATGCTAAAGCAAAGATAGTTCAAAACATACTCTTCATCCACCACAACACTGATCTCATCTTTCTCAAGAACACCGAAAACGGTCAACTCTCACGAAAAAAAAATACAAGTATGAGAATTGTTTTCCTATATAAAGAAATAAATACTAACATAATGATAATGTGGTAGAAATTCCCGATCCTTATTAATGTCAGCAATCTCAAATTCTCAAATAGCATCCAAGTAAATCATTCTTATAATTTCACTTTCAAGATTTAAAAACAAAACCAGAGAACCATATAAATCTGGGAAGCTATCTAATAAAGAAATGCTCAAATGCCTTAAAATCAGTTGGACGATTTTATTATTATTTTTTTCTATGGTCAATATAGCACAAATTTATCTTAATACAACACAAACTTATTCACTAGAGGCATGACTTCTAAGAATTTCCATCGGGGTGGTTCAAGGTAAAGGCTAGGAAAACTTTTACTTTAGGCTCCAAAGTTTTGAGACCATAAAAGTATTTAATAATGACTTTTGTTTTTGCTTAGATAATATTGAACTTTGTAGAAAAAAGAAGGAAAATTTGAAATTTGAATTAATTAAACTACTTAAATTTACATATTAGTAAATAGCATTTTTTACAATAATATCTAAGATAATATATTGCAAATATATGTCTAACATCTTATTAACCTGAATTAATCTTTACCAATATAATAATAGTATTACTATTAAAGTTAAAGCCTTAAGTCTTATAAGACTACTATCATATAAACAAAAAGTGAAAAAATGAATGCAACATTAACTTTTTTTATATTTGTATTCAATTAAAGAGTTTAAGGTCTCTTATTAAATTTGGGTTAACTTCAAGTCGGGAAGAAAATCAGAGAAACAATTTGAGAAGGCCCCTTCTTCCTCCGTCTCTCATAAAATTATCATTATGAGCTTTTGCTGGATAGGAATCGCTCTTTGAACCGTCTTGAGAAGGTTTCGCGTTTAGTCATATACTTGGCATGAAACCTTCACATCAATGTGAAGCAATGCAAAAAAGGAATCTTAAGTAGATCCAGACCTTCAATAAAAAAAATTTTCTTATGTAACTCCATAAAGCACATTGGTAAAGTTCAAACTGAATATAAGAGTAGCATTAAGAGGATACAGTGGAACTAAATTTGCAAAGGGGTCCTTCTTAATTCGACCAAAGAGAAGCACACTACAAGGACACCCAGCGGCTAAAGCAACATTATTACCAGTGACACAAAGTGATGTGGTGCACTGCCCTGGCACTAACGTATACAAGATCGTTGGCCCCTTACAACCTTCACGCGATATAACTAAGGTGGTTTTATATAATTTGCCGGTGCCTGATGTTTTTTCTTTCTATCAAGAGAGTCGGTGTCTAATGTTTCATGAATCATTCAGAAATAAATGAAATACGCATCTATATATCTATAAAGTGAGAAGCCACAAAGTTAAAAAGTAAAAATGAAAATGCCCATCAAAACTTGATGGACTTTATTACCCTTCAAACTCAATTCAATTCCTAGAAAAATCATGTATTGTAAGTTATTTTAGTGAAAAAAGAGTACAAAATAGTAAAATGACCCCTTAGAACATAAGAAGGTAGTTACATTGTATATGTTAGGAACAACTTAAAGTCAAAGGTAAGATTGATGCTTAAAATCCCGACCCATGTATAATTATCTTTTAGAGCTAACATTAATTTATAATTTAAATTACAATGTTTAACTTGCAAATTCAGAATTTGCCTTGAGATTTCTGAAAAATGTTTTGGTGCGTATTTTAAAGTCTTCACATTTTTTCTAGAACTATGTTTATAATATTCTCAGTGCATATAACTTTTGGAGTCTAATCTTCCAACGCTAACTTTCAATTTTTTCAAACTTTATCCTTTTATTATCATTTTTTAAACTTGAATTTAGAGAAGCATCTTTTTACTCATAAATACAGGTGTTCCATAATCATTTTGATAGATCTTAGTAGAGCTGCCATGCCCTTAATTTTCCTATGTCTCCCATTATAGTGGGTAAATCACTATAATAACAAGCGATGTCATTTTTATATTTATATCCATTACTTTTATTTTGTATACTGTTTATATATATTTGTTTTACAAAACTTTTGATAAAGTGGTGTCACGTGACACCACTTGCCGCAAGGTGTATCCGCCTCTGGGTGCTGCCATATATTAATCCTTCTCTTGTCTCCCATTTTTAACTCGCACAATCCCCCATAACGTGCACACAATCCCCTGAAGGTGTTATGCTTTTGATGTTTTGTATCGCGCACCATCATGCAATAAAAGAATAATTTGGACTATTTGACAATGTTGTACGTGCAAAAATTATGATATATCATTTCATCAGAAAATTATTTTTAATATATTTATGTTCTGCAATAAAGATGAAAGCATAGCCGCATAGGGCCAAATAATTTTCCATGTTTATAGTTCCGTAATAAATTTTCTCACATGGACAACTTTACATTGCGTTGTCAAAGTTAACGACGACAAAGACTTATGGTCATAATGGAGCATCCGAAATAGCTAAAAGGAATATAAACAAGAACATTAAAAAAAACGAGTGTTAGTGATATACGCTATATTACATGTTTGTACCTCATAAATCAAAATGAGTTTAATTACAAACCATATATAACTAACGGTTTAATCAAGAGGGGTTGCTCTGATGGTAAGCAACCTCCACTTCCAACCAAGAGGTTGTGAGTTCGAGTCACCCCAAGAGCAAGGTGGGGAGTTCTTGGAGGGAAGGATGCCGAGGGTCTATTGGAAACAGCCTCTCTACCTCATGGTAGGGGTAAGGTCTGCGTACACACTACCCTCTCCAGACCCCACTTAGTGGGATTATACTGGGTTGTTGTTGTTGTTGTTGTTGTATATAACTAACTAAATTTGATTGTTCAGCTTCATGATATCCGATAATTTTAAACTCAACTGTCATGTCACTAATCAAAGATCACATCCATCATTTTTAGGAACTTATTTTTTTTAATTTAATTATGTGTAACGACCCGACTTGTCGTTTCAAAAATTTAAGTCCCGTTCGATGGCATAAGGCCTTGAGCAGCTTCGTATTACGTGTATTGACTTGTGTGCGTGGTTGAATTCAGTTAACGGATGATTCAGAGTGATTTGGGACACTTGGTCCCTAAAACGGAAGCTTAAGTCTTAGGATTTTGACCGTAGTCAGAACTGTGTGAAGACGACTCCAGAATGGAGTTCCGTCAGTTCCGTTAGCTCCGTTGGGTGATTTTAGACTTAAGAGCATGTTCGGACTGTGCATATGAGGTCTGTAGCTGATTTAGGCTTGAAATGATGAAAGTCGAATTTTTTGAGATTTGGACCGGAAGTGAACTTTTTGATATCGGGGTTGGAATCCGATTCCGGAAGTTGGAGTAGCTCCATAATGTCAATTATGACTTGTGTGCAAAATTCAAGGACAATCGGACGTGATTTGTTAGGTTTCGGCATCGATTGTAGAAATTGAAGTTTCAAAGTTCATTAACTTTGAATTGGGGTGTGATTCATGATTTCAATGTTGTTTGATGTGATTTGAGGTCTCGAGCAAGTTTGTGTTATGTTATGGGACTAGTTGGTATAATTGGACGGGGTCCCAGGGGCCTCGGGTGTGTTTCGGGATGATTTCGGATTATTTCGGAACTGCTGTATCTGATATCTGATTTCCTTCTTCGCGAACGCGAAGAGAGTCCCACGTTCGCGAAGAGGAGTTTTGAGGCCGCTGGATTTGGCCTTCGCGAACATGAAAGAGTGTCTGAAGAACTTACGTGAACGCGGGGGGCCAGTCGGAAATGCATAGAAGGAAGTAGCGGACTGGACCTCGAGTCATTAGCCTTCGCGAACGCGAAGTGTCAATCGCGAGCGCGAAGCAGTAGGGCTTGAGGGCATCGCGAACGCGAGGACTTGAACGTGAATGCGAACGTGATGCTATGCATGGGCAGACCTTCACGAACGCGACGCTTGTCATGCGAACGCGAAGAAGAATTTGAGGCAGCTGGGTTTTTTGGCCTTCGCGAACGCGAGATAGAGGTCACGAACGCGAAGAAGGCGTGTCTGGGTAGAACTAAAAGTCCCAAAAATGGGGGTTTAAGTTCATAACACAAAAATCAAATTGGGAGCTCGGTAGAAGGTGATTTTTGGAGAGATTCTTGCGTGGGTGTTTGGGGTAAGTGATTCTTATCTAGTTTTGATTAATTTTCATGATTATGCCTTTGAATCAATCATTTAATTCAGATTTAAATGAAGGAAAATCAAGATTTTTGTAAAATCTTCCAAAAACAAAAATTTAAGATTTGGAGGTCGAGTTGTTATTGAAATTCGATAAAATTGGTATGGTTGAACTCGTATCGGAATGGGTGTTCGAATTTCATGAAAATTATGTCAGGTTCCGAGGGGCAGGCCCCGCGTTGACTTTTGTTAATTTTTTGGAGTAAATTTTTAAGTCGACGTTTTATTATCCGAAATTATTTTCGATGAATTTTAATGAAGTTATACAATTGAATTGGATAGATTTGAGCTGTCCGGAGGTCAATTCAAGCAAGAAGGCGATTTTGGAATATCGGCATAACTTCAATAAGGTAAGTGTCTTGCCTAACCTCGAGTGGAGGAATTATCCCTTAGGCATCGAGTCTTATGTGTCGTTTGTGAAATGTGAAAAGCCGTGTATGCGAGGTGACGAGTACGTACTCGGGCTTGTATGTGCAAAATATATTGGGTTTAAGTCTTAGGAATATTGTGTAGTAAATTGAATAATTATTGGCATTTATTTAATCATCTATTTGCCATGCCTAAATACTTGTTAGTTGAACTTGTTTTTATATGACAATTTGATGTGATTGTTATTTTAATATTTATGTAATTTCGTGAGTAAATAATGAGAATATTAGCACGTGAATTATCCGTGCAGTTGTGATATGAAATATGGGCACGAGGTGCTGTGATTAAATGATAATGATATTTGACACGTGAATTGTCCGTGCAGTTGTGATATGAAATGAGGGCACGAGGTACCGGAAAAAATATAATAATTTAATTTGGGGCACGAGGTGCCGTGAAAATATGCAAAATGGACTGAGACCCGTGTTTACAAAAAATATGAAAATGGGTTGAGACCCGTATTTTTATGATTATGAAATGAAGTGTCACATGGTGACTTTTTAATTGAAAGAATTATATTCAAAATATTTATTTGGAAGGATTTTTATTTAGAAAGTATTATATGAAAGAATTGTATTTTAAAAATATTAATTGGAGGAAATTATATTTGAAGAGATTTATTTAATGAGTTATATTTGAAAGATAATTATTTGAGAAAAATTATATTTGAAAGAGAGTTATCTCGAAGAATTATATGTGAAAGACATTTATTTGAAGAACTTGATTTAATTGGGTGTAATTGTATTTATTAATGGTGTTCTTGTTGTCTTGCTGTGCATATCACTGGTTGTTTTATGTTGCCGTTATTGTTATCTGTTTTCTATTATTTTGTATATTATATTGCACAGGCTATTAGACTAGTGAGTGTCTTGACTGTACCTCGTCTCTACTCCACTAAGGTTAGTCTTGATATTTACTGGATACCGACCGTGGTGTACTCATACTACACTTCTGCATATTTTTGTGCAGAGCCAAGTATTGGAGATATCGGACTTGAGCAGAATCGTAAGGATTCAAGGTAGAGCTACTTGGTCGTCGCAGTCCCTTGGAGTCTTTCATTTCATTGTACTATTAATTTTTAATCAAACAATATTGTATATTCGATCCTCGTGATCATTCCCTGTATTCAGTTAGAGTTCGTGACTCAGTACTACCAGTCTTGGGAGGTTGTATATTCATATTTGTTCAGCTGTTAGTTTTGATTACTTATTAAATTCAAAAAAAAAATAGCTTCAAAATGTAATTGAAATCAGCTTACCTAGTCTTAGAGACTAGGTGCCATCACGACGCCTGTGGTGGGATTTTGGGTCGTGACAAGTTGGTATCAGAGCTCTAGGTTCATAGGTTCTACGAGTCACGAACGAGTCTAGTAGAGTCTTGCGGATCGGTACGGAGACGTCTGTACTTATCTTCGAGAGGCTACAGAACTGTTAGGAAATTTTTACTTCTTTCATTCCTGTCGTACGGATTTGTTGATTGTAGAATTTGAGCCTTTGTATCTCTATTCTCTCACAGATGGTGAGAACACGTGCTACTGGGTTAGCTAATCAGGCATCCGCACATACTGCTAGGGCTACAAGAGGCCAGGGCCGAGGTAGAGGCCAAGGTAGAGGCCGAGGCAGAGGTCGAGGAAGGGCAAGTGCCGCGACTGGAGTACCTATCAGGGCAACAGTTGAGAAGCCGACAGTAGCTCCAGTTGGGGGACAGGTACCAGAAGCACCTGTTGTTACCCCCGAACTTCAAGAGACTTTGGCATAGTTCCTGAGTATGTTTGGTACATTAACCCAGGCGGGATTGATCTCTATTGCACCAAATATTCCGCAGATTGGGGGAGTAGCTCTGACTCCTACCACAACTCCAGAGCAACAGGTTCACGTTGGTCAGGTTCCGGGTGTAGTACCGGTACAACCTGTTATTCCGGTTCGGCCTGAGGTCAGGCCGGAGGCATCAGAAGAAGAAGAAAAGAGACTTGAAAGTTTTAAGAGGTATAGTCCACCTACTTTCAGTGGCACAACTACAGAGAATGACCAAGGATTTATAGAAAATTATCACCGTATTTTTCGCACCATGGGTATCGTGGAAGTGAGCGGAGTTGCCTTTACTACATTTCAACTGTCAGACGCAGCGTATCGATGGCGAAAACTCTATGAAGAAGGTAGACCAGCCGATGCAACACCACCAACTTGGACTCAATTTTCGGAAATGTTCTTGAAAGAGTTTGTTCCCCAGACTCTCCGAGATGCGTGGCGCATAGAGTTTGAACGGTTGCATGAGGGCATTATGACAGTGTCAGAATATGCTATCAGGTTCAGTGAGCTAGCCCGCCATGCACCTATCTTGGTTCCTACAGTTAGAGAACGGGTCCGCAGATTCATTGAGGGGCTCGATTATGATATTAAATATGCATGGCTCGAGAGTTG
Source organism: Nicotiana otophora (assembly GCA_000715115.1). NCBI lineage: Eukaryota > Viridiplantae > Streptophyta > Magnoliopsida > Solanales > Solanaceae > Nicotiana > Nicotiana otophora. Next base: position 33,018 of record AWOL01S0012779.1, on the reverse strand, counting down.
CAAACTGATACTCCATTTCAACAAGTAGTGGAGATTGCAAGGAAGATTGAGAGTGTTTTAGGCGAGGAAAGGGAGTCTAAGGAGGCTAAAAGGTTTCGAAGATCTGGAGGGTTCAGTGGATTTTACTCTTAAGCTAGGACCCATTATAGCGGAGGCTCGAGCAATCGGCCAGCTCAGTCCGCACATCAGATTACTCGGAGTGCTCCAGTAAGTTCTTACGATGCACCACCGACACGGTATTTCTATAATGGTTATTCCAATTATCCGGCACAGACTCAGTACGAGTAACCGCGAGCTTAGAGGGGTTGTTATGAATGTGGTGATACTAGGCGCATCATGAGAGATTGTCCTAGACTTGGGAGGGGTGGATTTCATTAGAACACTCAAGCTACAAGCTTTATTCCAGTTAATACTCCACGTACACAGTCAGTTAGAGGTGGAGGACAAACGGGTAGAGGGCGCCTAAGAGGTGGAGGCCCGACCCGTTGATATGATCGCTATGATTTGGCTGAGGCCAATACACCAGATGGTGTCATTACAGGTACGATCCTGATTTTGTTATAGAAGTATATTTTCCCTTAGTTTGATTCGGATCTGAATATTGAGGTGAGTCCTCCTATTATGCTCCAGTTATGGGTGAGTTTCGTAAATTTGTGACCCACTTATATGTTTTTCCCTGCTGGAAGATTTAAAGATGTGAGCCCGTGTCTGTCATTTTTTTTTTGGTATACCATTGAGGGCTATAAGTCCAAAAGTAATTTTTATTATTCATTACAGTGGGTTTAATGTGTTTTGGAATAATTGATTCTAATTGTTTTTATGAATTATATGCCCTACCGGTATGAGGGTTCATTATGTATTGTGAAAAATATTTATGAAATATATTGAAAAGAAGAAAGAAACGAAATTGAAAATTTCAGTTGGCTCAAGGTGCAAAATACTTGTGATTCGGAGTTGAGGACGAGATTCTCGCATTTTTATATGATGTGAAATATTTAAACCGGGCTACAAGCCACGTTGGAAGTTATATAAGGACGAGGTCCTTATGGTGAAATATTTATGAGTTTAAAATTCTCCCTTCGCAAAATTTAATTTGTACAATAATATTAATAGGGAGTCAAACCTGTTAGGCTTATTTGATAATTCTTGTATATTTTCTGTAAATATTCAGCCATTTTCGTACTGTAAACATTGAGTTTTAGCCTATGAGATGAGTGCCCAGGTGGCGTTAAATGTGACTCATTAATCCGAGTAAGTAATCATGAGGTCTTCATGCCTCACATTCTGTTGTCAGTGTTGTGAAAATTCAAAATGAGGTGGTGGTTAATATGAGATTAATTGATGATGCCGAAACTAATTATGAACGACTTTTAAGACCAGAGATGTGGTGATAAGCATACATATGATGTGTTTCATGTCCTGATATCATTGTGATAATGCAGTGCTTGTAATGTTGAGATTAGTATTATTGATATATACATTATGGTGTTTTGTTGGGTTATGGATGTGTTGTTAGGAGTTGCTTTGGTGTTACTCTAGCAGGTGGATAGGCCCAATTACAGGGGAGACTCTGCCGAAAGTTTTGAAAATTTTGGTAGTTAGTAAAATTTGGGGGATTGAGATTTGAAAAAGAAGAGATAAGTTAGGTTATTGTGATGACCCAAAGTGTCATATTTAAATTTAATAAGTAATTCTATATTTTAAGACCTCAAAAAGCACTATTTATTATTTCTCGACTTGCGTGCGCAATCCGTATAATTTTTCAAAAATATTTATGTAAAAAATGGATTAAAATGTAAAATAGAGTTTTAAAACACAATTGAGTTGACTTTGGTCAATATTTTGAGCAAACGGACTCGGATCAGTATTTTGACAGTTTTAATAGATCCGTATCGTGATTTGGGACTTAGGTGTAAGCCCGTAATCGAATTTCGAGGTCACTGGCCCGAGATATGGAATTTTGATAAAAAATTAAAAGTTTAAAAGTTTAGTGATTTTTAAGAATTTATTGATGTTGGATTTATTGACACCGGGTCCGTATTTTGGTTTCGGAGCCCGGTATAGGTCCACTATAATATTTATAACTTGTCTGCCGAATTTGGTGAGAAACAAAGTTGATTTGACGTGATTCAGACGTCCGATTGTAAGAATATAAGTTTTAAAGTTTTCTTGAAAATTTCATTCGATTAGGTATTCAATTCGTAGTTCTAGGTGTTATTTTGGTGATTTGATCGTGCGAGCAAGTTCGTATGATGTTTTAGGACTTGTGTGCATGTTTGGTTTGGAGCCTCGAGGGCTCGGGTGAGTTTCGGATAGGCTACGAGTGTTTTGACACTTTGAAAAAAATCTGGTATTTCCAAGTCTGGTTTACTTAATCGCGATCGCGTGGATTCATCCGCGATCGCGAAGGCTTGTTGAGCATTGATGGAAATTTGTACTATGCGGTCGCATAGCATTGTACGCGATCACACAATTGGAGAAGCTAAGGCATGAGGAACGCGTGGGCAAAGCTGCGATCGCGAAAAAGGAATGAGGCAGAAGCTGAAGCATCAGATGTTCTCTGTGATCGTATAAGTCGGTACGCGATCGCGTAAGGTTGGAAAAATGTTCTCTGTGATCGCATGGCCATTTACGCGATCGCGTAGAGTTAATAAAATGGGCAGCCAGAATGTGCTTTGCGATCGCAAACAATTATCCGCGATCGCGAAGAGTAAAATAGACCTGGCAGAAGTTGTTCTACGCGATCACGAACAATTTTCGCTATCGCGATGAATAAAAATCTGAAAAACAGAACTTAAGTTTTGGAAATGGGATTTCGACCCATTTTCAACCATTTTCAATTTTTGAGCTAGGGTAAGGCGATTCTTGGGCGATTTTTACGGTAAAACATTAGGGTAAGTGTACCTTATCCTATATTGGTTATATTTCATGATTTCATACTCATTTATATCATGAATCCGTGAAATTTTGGGAGAAAAATAAGATTTTTTTTATAAATCTTCCAAAAATAAAAATTTAAGATTTGAAGGTCTATTTGACATCAAAATTTAATAATTTTTGTATGGTTAGACTCGTCTCGGAATGGGTGTTCGGATTTCATAAGTTTTTTCGAGATTCGAGACGTGGGCCCCACTATTAATTTTTAAAGTGAATTTCGGATTTTATAAGAAAATTAGCAAATTCATATGGAATTAATTCTTATGATTCGTATTGAGTATATCGAATTGTTTGTGAATAGATTTGAAGCTTTTGGAGATAAATTCAAAAGGAAAAGCTGTGGTCGATTAATTGATTGAAATTACAAAGCGAGGTAAAAGTCGTGGTTAACCTTGACTTGAGGGAATAGAACCCTTAAATTATTTGTTATGTGAAATGCATGTGAACGACATATAGACGAGGTGACGAGTGTCTATACGTCGTCAAATTAATTGTTTGCATAATTATTTAAAAATCCTAAATTTGTTTTAAAATACGAATTAATTGTTATGATAATTGTTTCTCTCATATTCTTTATTAAATATTAATTCTTGAATTCCTGCAATAATTGCTACATGCTGATTTGATTTATGTGCATTAATTGCTACTTGACATTTAGCTTATTAAATAGTAAACTGCCTATTTTCTCCCTGATTTCCATAATAAATTGCTATTTGTCATTGTTTGCATTATAATTAAATCATAATTATTGTATGCTTGTTGTCTTAAATCTTTTTATATTAATTGTTGCATTTATTGGGGCAATTTCTTCTATAAGAATTGGTAAATGGATATATTGGGGGATCGGGTTGCACGCCACAACAGACTTATTAAAGTTCATATTGGGGGATCGTGTTGCTCGCCGCAACAGACTTATTTAAAAGTCTATATATACTTTATTAAAATAAATATATGGGAGCATTAAAAATGAATATGTTGTGGGAGCGGGTTGCACGCTGCAACAGAAATTGATTGAAATAATAATTGGTTATGACTGGTGAGTTGGCTTTAACTATTAGAAATGAGTTACCTAATTTAATTCTATTATTGTGGTTATTACTATTATCGCGTGTAGGTTAATGTAAGTGACCTACCTTAGCCTCGTCACTACATCGTCGAGGTTAGGCTCGGCACTTACTAGTACATGGGGTCGGTTGTACTGATACTACACTACTGTACTTCTTGTACAGATTTCGGAGTTGGTCCCAGCGGCGTACCATAGACTTGCTCGGATTTCAGCTACCAGAGGAGACTTGAGGTATAACTGCACGGTATCCGCAGTTCTGAAGTCCCCGTCTACTTTACTTTTGTTGTGTGTTTGTTCTCAGATTGCTTTATTTTATTCAGACTTTTTTTTGTATTATTCTAGAAGCTCATGCACTTGTGACACCAATTCTGGGATGGTATTTAGACACCGTTATTTTATGGATTATTCACTACATTTCAGACTTTACTTCCGCATTTAATTCTTTATTATTAATAAATTTAAAAATTATTTTAAAATGGATAATATTATTCTAACGTTGGCTTGCCTAGCAAGTAAAATGTTAGGCGTCATCACGGTCCCGAAGGTGGGAATTTCGGGTCGTGACAGTTGGTATCAAAGCACTAGATTACATAGGTCTCACGAGTCATGAGCAAGCTTAGTAGAGTTTGAAGGATCGGTCCGGAGACGTCTGTACTTATCTCTCAGAGGCTATGAAGTTTAGGAACAATATCACTTCTTTCTTATTCTGTCATGCGATTTTATTCTATCATCGATGATTGTACCATTCTACTCTTATTCTCTCGCAGATGGTGAGAACACGTAATATATCTACCGATGGACAGGGACCAGAGCCCCCGGTGGCAACTATGGCCAGGGGTAGAGGTCGAGGCCGAGGTCGTGCTGGAGGCCAAGACAGAGGCAGAGGTAGAGCTCAGTCTAGAGCTCGAGCAGCTGTACCTGTTGTAGAACCTCAGGTGGATCTTCAGGAGGCGGTTCCAGTTGAGAATGTACCAGTTGGACCAGTTCAGGTCCCGGAAGGATTCATAGCTACTCCAGTGCTTCAGGACGCTTTAGTCTGTTTGGTGAGTCTTATGGAGGGCGTGGCCCAGAATGGTACATTTCCAGTGGCACCGGCCGTCTCACAAGCTGGGGAAGGATCACAAACTCCCACTACTCCCGCTCCAGAGCAGATGGCTCCCCAGAATCAGGCTCCAGCAGCCCCGCCATTTGGGGTAGTTCAGCCAGTTGTTGCAGCACAGACCGATGATAGGCCCGCCATGTCTTTTGAGGCCTTATTGAGACTAGATAAGTTCACTAAGCTCTTTGCAGTTCACTTCAGTGGTACCCCTTCTGAGGACCCACAGGATTATCTTGACCGCTGCCATAAGGTGCTGCGGAACATGGGTATAGTTGAGACCAATGAGGTTGATTTTGCTATATTTCAGATGACGGTTTCTGCCAAGAGGTGGTGGAGAGATTATACATTGACCAGACCAGTTAGATCGCCTGCACTTACCTGGGAGCAGTTCTCTCGGCTATTTCTGGAGAAGTTCCTTCCTATCACACTGAGAGAGGATTTCCACAAGCAATTTGAGTGTCTACAGCAGGGCAGTATGACTGTTACTCAGTATGAGTCCCGTTTTGTGGATTTGGCTCGTCATTCTCTCCTTTTACTACCTACTGAGGGAGAGAGAGTGAGGAGGTTTATTGAGGGACTCACTCACCCTATCAGGCTTCTGATGGCCAAGGAGACCGGAAGTGAGATTTCTTTTCAAGCGGCTGCTAATGTCGCGAGGAGGATCTAGATGGTTCTTGCACTAGAGAGAGGGCAAAGGTCTGATAAGAGGCCTCATCAGTTCGGTGGTTTCAGTGGTGCCTCGTATGGAGGCAGGGGTAATTTTGGTAGGGGTCATCCTCCCAGACCGTTTCATTCAGCACTTCATGCATCTCCCGGTGCTTCAGGGAATCAAAGTCCTATTATGCCTTACTATGGGCAGACAACACTTAGTGCACATTCAGCTCCTCTCAGTGCACCACCATTCCAGAGTCACTACAATGGTTATCCGGCCCATTCGGGTCAGTTTCAACTTCAGCATCCGCGACATCAGGATGAGTGTGGAAACATTGGTTACATTAGGAGGTATTGCCCTAGGTTGGCGAGTAATAGATTTCAGCAGGATTCCCGTGCCATCATACCGGCACCGGTTGCTACACCGCCTGCTCAGCCAGCTAGAGGTAGGGGTCAGACAGCTAGAGGTGGAGGTCAAGCTATTAGAGATGGAGGTCAGGCCATTAGAGGTGGAGGTCAGACCGTTAGAGGTGGAGGCCAGCTAGTTAGAGGCTGTCCCAGAGACGCAGTACAGAGTGGTGGGGCCCAGCCCCGATTTTATGCTTTTCCAGCTAGGCCTAAGGCCGAGTCATCTGATGCTGTGATCACAGGTATTATTCCAGTTTGCGATAGAGCTGCTTCAGTTCTATTTGATCCAGGATCTACTTATTCCTATGTGTCCTCCTATTTTGCTTCATATTTGGTTGTGCCTTGTGATTCTCTGAGTGCTTCTGTGTGTGTATCTACACCGGTGGAAGACTCTGTTGTAGTATATCATGTCTATCGTTCGTGTGTGGATACTATTGATAGTCTTGAGACTAGTGTGGATCTTCTACTTCTTGATATGGTAGATTTTGATGTCATCTTGGGGATGGATTGGTTGTCACCTTATCATGCTATATTGGATTGTCATGCCAAGGAAGTGACCCTAGCCATGCCGGGGTTACCTCGGTTAGAGTGGAAAGGAACTTTTGGCCATTCTGCCAGCAGGGTTATTTCTTATATGAAAGCTCGGTGTATGGTAGAGAAAGGGTGTCTAGCCTATTTGGCTTATAGTTGTGATCCCAGTGCGGATGTTCCTTCTATGGACTCAGTACTAGTTGTTCGTGAATTTTCAGAAGTATTTCCTATAGATTTGCTGGGGATGCCACCCGATAAAGATATTGACTTCTGTATTGATTTAGCTCCGGGCAATCAACCCATTTCTATCCCATCATACTGTATGGCCCCGCCGGAGTTAAAAGAATTGAAGGAGCAGTTACAGGACCTGCTTGATCGGGGATTCATTAGGCCCAGTGTCTCGCCCTGGGGTTCCCCAGTATTATTTGTTAAGAAGAAAGATGGTTCAATGCGAATGTGTATAGATTATCGGTAGTTGAACAAAGCTACTATTAAAAACAAATATACGCTGCCAAGAATTGATAACTTATTTGATCCGCTTCAGGGTGCCAAGGTATTTTCAAAGATCGATTTGAGGTCTAGTTACCATCAGTTGAAGATTAGGGTATCTGATGTCCCTAAGACAGCTTTTCGGACTCGATATGAGCATTATGAATTCCTAGTGATATCATTTGGGTTGACAAATGACCCAACAACATTTATGGATTTGATGAATCGGGTGTTCAAGCCCTATTTGGATTCTTTTGTGGTTGTATTCATTGATGATATCTTGATTTACTCTAGCAGTCGAGAGGAGCATGATCAACATCTTCGCAGTGTGCTTCAGACTTTGAAAAATAATCATTTATATGCTAAATTTTCAAGATATGAGTTTTGGTTAAGCTCAGTTGCTTTTTTGGGGCATGTTATATCGGCAGAAGGCATAAAGGTGGATCCTAAGAAGATTGAGGCTGTTCAGAATTGACCTAGACCTACCTCAGTTACAGAGATCCGGAGTTTCCTGGGTTTAGCAAGTTACTATCATCGGTTCGTTGAAGGGTTTTCATCTATAGCAAGCCCATTGACCAGACTGACCCAGAAAGGTGTCCCATTCAGATGGTCAGACAAGTGTTAGTTGAGCTTTCTGAAGCTCAAGACTGCTTTGACTACGGAGCTGGTATTGATATTACCCACAAGTTCAGGATCGTATATGGTATATTGTGACGCATCTCACATTGGGCTTGGTGCAATATTAATGCAAGATGGCAGGGTGATTGCATATGCGTCGCGACAGTTGAAAGTTCACGAGAAGAATTATCTTGTTCATGACTTAGAATTGGCAGCCATTGTTCCTATGCTGAAGATTTGGAGGCATTATCTCTACGGTGTCTCGTGTAAGGTATTTACTGATCATTGTAGCCTTCAGTATCTATTCAAAGAAAAAGATCTTAATTTGAGGCAGAGAAGATGGTTGGAATTGTTGAAAGACTATGATATCACCATTTTGTATTACCCCGGAAAGGCAAATGTGGTGGTCGATTCTTTGAGTAGAAAGGCTGTGAGTATGGAAAGTCTTGCGTATATTCCGGTTGGTGAAAGGCCGTTAGCTGTAGATGTTCAAACCTTGGCTAATCAGTTCGTGCGATTAGATGTTTTAGAACCTAGTCGGGTTCTAGCTTGCACAGTCGCTCGGTCTTCTTTATATGAGCGCATCAGAGAGCGACAATATGATGATCCTCATTTACTTTTCCTTAAGGACATGGTGCGACACGGTGATACCACACAGGTTGCTTTAGGGAAAGATGGAGTTCTGCGAATGCATGGTCGTATTTGTGTGCCTAATGTGGATGGGCTTCGTGAATTAGTTCTGGAAGAAGCCCATAGTTCCAGGTATTCTATTCATCGAGGTGCTGCTAAAATGTATAAAGATTTGCGGCAACATTATTGGTGGAGGAGAATGAAGAAGGATATAGTTGTAAATGTAGCTCGATGTCTGAATTGTCAGCAAGTTAAGTACGAGCATCAGAAACCTGGTGGTTTGCTTCAGAAGTTAGAAATTCCTGAGTGAAAGTGGGAGCATATCACCATGGATTTTGTTGTTGGACTCCCACGTACTCAGAGAAAATCTGACGCAGTTTGGGTCATTGTGGACAGGTTGACCAAGTCAGCACATTTCATTCCAGTGTCAGTTACCTATTCTTCAGAAAGGTTAGCTGAAATTTACATTTGTGAGATTGTCTGCCTTCACGGTGTGCCCGTGTCTATTATTTTAGATCGAGGTACGCAGTTTAACTCACACTTATGGAGGGTTGTACAACGTGAGTTAGGCACGCGGGTTGAGTTGAGTACAACATTTCATCCACAAACAGACGGACAGTCAGAGTGCACCATTCAGATATTGGAAGATATGCTCCACGCTTGTGTTATAAACTTTGGAGGTTCTTGGGATCAATTCCTGCTACTTGTGGAGTTTGCTTATAATAATAGCTACCAGTCGAGTATTCAGATGGCTCCATATGAGGTATTATATGGAAGGCAATGCCGGTCTCCAGTTGGCTGGTTTGAACCGGGAGAGGCTCGATTGTTGGGTACCGATTTGGTACAGGATGCCTTGGATAAGGTCAAGGTTATTCAGGATTGACTTCCACAGCTCAGTCTAGGCAAAAGAGCTATGCCTACCGTAAATGTCGTGATATTGCATTCATGGTTGGAGAAAGAATATTACTCTGGGTTTCACCTATGAAAGGTGTAATGAGGTTCGGAAAGAAGGGCAAGTTGAGCCCTAGGTATATCGGACCCTTTGAAATTCTTGAACGGGTGGGTGAAGTAGCCTACAAGCTTGAATTACCACCTAGTTAATCAGCGGTTCATCCGGTGTTCCATGTGTCTATGCTCCAAAAATATCATGGTGATCTGTCCCATGTGTTAAATTTCAGCTCAGTCCAATTGGACAAAGATTTGACTTACGAGGAGGAGCCGGTGGCTATTCTAGCCTGGCAGGTCCGACAGTTGAGGTCTAAGAGTTATCCTTCAGTTCGGGTGCAATGGAGAGGTCAGCCGGTAGAAGCATCTACCTGGGAGTCCGAGTCGGACATGCGGAGTAAATATCCACACCTTTTCTCCAGCTCAGGTATGTTTTCTAACTCCGTTCGAGGACGAACGTTTATTTTAGAGGTGGAGAATGTGATGACCCAAAGTATCATCTTTAAATTTAATAAGTAATTCTATGTTCTAAGACCTCGAAAAATACTATTTTTTATTTCTCGACTTACGTGCGCAGTCCGTATAATTTTCCGAAAAGTTTTTATGTGAAAAATGAATTAAAATGTGAAATAGAGCTTTAAAACTCAACTGAGTTGACTTTGGTCGATATTTGAGCAAATGAACTCGGATCAGTATTTTGAAAGTTTTATAGGTCCGTATCTTGATTTGGGACTTGGGTGTATTCCCGGAATCGAATTTCGAGGTCCCTAGCCCGAGATATGGAATTTTGATAAAAAATTAAAAGTTTGAAAGCTTAATGATTTTTAAGAATTTACTGATGTTGGATTTATTGATACCGGATCCGTATTTTGGTTCCGGAGCCCGGTATAGGTCCTATAATATATATGACTTGTCTGCCGAATTTGGTGAGAAACAGAGTTGATTTGACGTGATTCGGACGTCCGGTTGTGAAAATATAAGTTTTAAGGTTTTCTTGATAATTTTATTCGATTTGGTGTTCAATTCATAGTTCTAGGTGTTATTTTGGCGATTTGATCGCGCGAGAAAGTTCGTATGATGTTTTAGGACTTTTGTGCATGTTTGGTTTGGAGCCCCGAGGGCTCGGGTGAGTTTCGGATGGGCTACAGGTATTTTGATACTTTGGAAAAATCTGGTATTTCCAGTTCTGGTTTCCTTAATCGTGATCGCGTGGCTTCATCCGCGATCGTGAAGGCTTGTTGAGCACTGATGGAAATTTGTACTATGCGATCGCATAATTGGAGAAGCTAAGCATCGCGAACGCGTGGGCAAAGCTGTGATCACGAAGAAGGAATGAGGTAGAAGCTGAAGCACCAAACTTGTGCTACGCAATCGCATAAGTCAGTACGCGATCGCGTAATGTTGGGAAAATGTTCTTTGCGATCGCATGGCCATTTACGCGATCGCGTAGAGTTAATAAAATGGGCAGCCAAAATGTGCTTTGCAATCGCAAACAATTATCCGTGATTGAGAAGAGTAAAATGGAACTGGCAGAAGTTGTTCTACGCGATCGCGAATGAATTTCCGCGATCGCGATGAATAAAAATCTGCAAAACAGAACTTAAGTTCTGGAAATGGGATTTCGACCCATTTTCAACCATTTCCAATTTTTGAGCTCGGGTAAGGCGATTCTTGGGCGATTTTTACGGATAAACATTGGGGCAAGTATTGTTTATCCTATATTGGTTATATTTCATGATTCCATACTCATTTATATCATGAATCCGTAAAATTTTGGGACAAAAATCAGATTTTTTATAAATCCTCCAAAAACGAAAATTTAAGATTTGAAGGTCCATTTGACATCGGAATTTAATAATTTTTATATGGTTGGACTCGCCTCGGAATGTGTGTTCATATTTCGTAAGTTTTTTTTAGATTCGAGATGTGGGCCCTACTGTCAATATTTTATGTGAATTTCGGGTTTTATCCGAAAAATTAGCAAATTCATATGGAATTAATTCCTATGATTCATATTGAGTATATCAAATTATTTGTGAATAGATTTGAAGCTTTTGGAGACAAATTCAAAAGGAAAAGTTGTGGTCGAGTAATTGATTGAAATTGCAAAGCGAGGTAAGTGTCGTGGTTAACCTTGACTTGAGGGAATAGAACCCTTAAATTATTTGTTATGTGAAATGCATGTGAACGACTTGAGTGTCTATACGTCGTCAAATTAATTGTTTGCATAATTATATGAAAATCCTAAATTTGTTTTAAAACACAAATTAATTTTTATGATAATTGTTTCTCTCCTATTCTTTGTCAAATATTAATTCTTGAATTCCTGCAATAATTGCTACATGCTGATTTGATTTATGTGCATTAATTGCTACTTGATATTTAGCATATTAAATAGTAAACTACCTATTTTTTCCCTGATTTCCGTAATAAATTGCTATTTTTCATTGTTTGTTTCATAATTAAATCAAAATTATTGTATGCTTGTTGTCATAAAAAAAAATTTTATATTAATTGTTGCATTTATTGGGGCAATTTCTTCTATAAGAATTGGTAAATGGATATATTGGGGGATCGGGTTGCACGCCGCAACAGACTTATTAAAAGCCCATATTGGGGGATCGGGTTGCTCGCCGCAACAGACTTATTTAAAAGTCTATATATACTTGATTAAAATAAATATATGGGAGGATTGAAAATGAATATGTTGTGGGAGCGGGTTGCACGCTGCAACGGAAATTGATTGAAATAATAATTGGTTATGACTGCTGAGTTAGCTTTAACTATTAGAAATGAGTTACCTGATTTAATTCTATTATTGTGGTTATTACTATTATCGCGTACAAGTTAATGTAAGTGACCTGCCTTAGCCTCGTCACTACTTCGTCGAGGTTAGGCTCGACACTTACCAGTACATGGGGTCGGTTGTACTGATACTGCACTCTGCACTTTTTGTGCAGATTTTGGAGTTGGTCTCAGCGGCATACCATAGATTTGCTCGGATCTCAGCTAACAGAGCAGACATAAGGTATAACTGCACGACGTCCGCAGTTCTGAAGTCCTTGTCTACTTTACTTTAGCTGTGTGTTTGTTTTCAGGCAGCTTTATTTTATTCAGACCTTTATTTGTATTATTCTAGAAGTTTGTGCACTTATGACACCAATTCTGGGATGGTAATTAGACACCGTTATTTTTATGGATTATTCACTACATTTCAGATTTTACTTCCGCATTTGTTTCTTTGTTATTAATAAATTTAAAAATTATTTTAAAATAGATAATATTATTCTAATGTTGGCTTTTCTAGCAAGTGAAATATTAGGCGCCATCACGGTTCGAAGGTGAGAATTTCGGGTCGTGATAGTTATGTGTTTGCGGGCGAATGATCCTAAGCGGGGGAGAAAGTAACACCCCAGTAAAAATTTTAAGTACTTCAACACTATCAAAAAAGCTGATGCGTGCGTAGGCACGAGTTGCTATAGCCGGTTGAGACTAATACCGTGCGTGGTGGTGAAAATCAGGCCTTTTGAAAATGTTTGGAGTGTAAGAAATTGATCTTAAAGTTTACAAATTTGGATAAAAGAAATAATCTCAAATGAGATGGTGTTATCAGGCTTGTCTCAAAGACGGTAACGTGGGATCAATCGTGAGTATATGTGTAAATGTAAGATCATCGATTTGGTAACCTCAGAATAATTCTTAGCACGTTCGAGGACAAACGTTTGTTTAAGAGGCGGAGAATATAACGATCCGACTTGTCGTTTCAAGAATTTAAGTCCCGTTCGGCGAAATAAGGCCCTGAGCAACTTAGTATTACGTGTATCGACTTGCGTGCGTGGTTAAATTCAGTTACCGGATGATTCAGAGTGATTTGGTACACTTGGTCCCTAAAGCGGAAGCTTAAGTCTTAGGATTCTGACCGTAGTCGGAACTGTGTGAAGACGACTTCGGAATGGAGTTTCGTCGGTTATGTTAGCTCCGTTGGGTGATTTTAGACTTAGGAGCGTGTCCGAAATGTGAATCTGAGATCTGTAGCTAATTTAGGCTTGAAATGACGAAAGTCGAATTTTTGGAGATGTGGACCGGAAGTGGACTTTATGATATCGGGGTCGGAATTCGATTCTGGAAGTTGAAGTAGGTCCGTAATGTCAATTATGACTTATGTGCAAAATTTGAGGACAATCAGACGTGATTTAATAGGTTTCGGCATCGATTGTAGAAGTTAAAGTTTCAAAGTTCATTAAGTTTGAATTGGGGTGCGATTCATGATTTCGATATTGTTTGATGTGATTTGAGGTCTCGAGTAAGTTTGTGTTATGTTATGGGACTGGTTGATATGATTGGACGGGGTCTCGGGGGCCTCGGGTGTGTTTCGGGGTGGTTTCGGATCATTTCGGGTTGTTTCGGAACTGCTGTATCTGGTATCTGGTTTCCTTCTTCGCGAACGCGGAGAGAGTCCCACATTCGCGAAGAGGAGTTTTGAGGTCGCTGGATTTGGCCTTCGCAAACGCGAAAGAGGGCTCGCGAACACGAAGAAGGAAGGAGGGGACTGGGCCTGGAGTCATTAGCCTTCGTGAATGCGAAGTGTCAACCGCAAACACGAAGCAGTAGGGCTTGAGGGCATCGCGAATGCGAGGTCTTGAATGCGAACGCGATGCTATGCATGGGCAGACCTTCGCGAATGCGACGCTTGTCACGCAAACGCGAAGAAGAATTTGAGGCAGCTGGGTTTTTTGCCTTCACGAACGTGACACAGAGGTCGCGAACGCGAAGAAGGCGTACCTGGGCAGAATTAAAAATCCCAAAAATGGGGGTTTGAGTTCATAACACAAAAATCAAATTAGGAGCTCGGTAGAAGGCGATTTTTGGAGAGATTCTTGCGTGGGTGTTTGGGGTAAGTGATTCTTATCTAGTTTTGATTAATTTCCATGATTATTATTTTGAATCCATTATTTAATCCGGATTTAAATGGAGGAAAATCAAGATTTTTGTAAAATCTTGCAAAAACAAAAATTTAAGATTTGGAGGTCGAGTTGTTATTGGAATTCGATAAAATTGGTATGGTTGAACTCGTATCGGAATGGGTGTTCGAATTTCATGAAAATTATGTCGGGTTCCGAGGGGCAAGCCTCGCATTGACTTTTGTTGACTTTTTGGAATAAATTTTTAAGTCGACGTTTTATTATCCGAAATTATTTCCGATGAATCTTAATGAAGTTATACAATTGAATTGGATAGATTTGAGCTGTCCGGAGGTCAATTCAAGCAAGAAGGCAATTTTAAAATATCGGTATAACTTCAATAAGGTAAGTGTCTTACCTAACCTCGAGTGAGGGAATTACCCCTTAGGCATCGAGTCTTATGTGCCATTTGTGAAATGTGAAAAGCCGTGTACACGAGTTGACGAGTGCGTACTCGGGCTTATATGTGCAAATTTTATTGGGTTAAAGTCTTAGGCATTATTGTGTAGTAAATTGGATAATCGTTGGCATTTATTAAATCATATATTTGCCATGCCTAAATCCTTGTTTGTTGAATTTATTTTTATATGACAATCTGATATGATTGTTAATTGAATAATTATGTAATTCCGCGAGTTTGTTGGTTTGATATTTCTTGGAATTTAATTTCATTATGGATTTTTTCTCTATAAATAATTAATTAAATGAGCTTAAGAAGAGGTATTTATATAATTATAGAGAATGTGGATTAATAAAGGCGTTGTCCTATGCTGAGTAAATTCTATCTATGTGGTTTGTTTTTGAGATCTTGTACACATTGTGTGGAGCCTTCGGCTATTTGTTTTGAAATTAATTGATTGGTTGTATCTTTGAAATTGGTTGTGGCCATTGGGCAAATTGTGATATGAATTGATTTTGTTATGTTGCCGTAATAATTTTCCGCGTAAATTGTTGTATTGTGTGAGTTGTTATTTGAGGATATAAGGGTGACATTCCACTGTTGATATTATGTGGGTATAAGGGTGGCATTCCACTGTTGATATTATGTGGGCATAAGGGAGGCATTTCACTGTTGTTATGTGTGTTGGAATATTATCTGGGCGGGAGTGATAAGGGTGGCTATAGGAGAGATAAGGGTGGCTATTGATATTATCAGGGCGGAGGGATAAGAGAGGCTATTATAAGAGTGATAAGGGTGGATATAGGAGAGATAAGGGTGGCTATTGTCATGGATGATATGTGATGATGTGGGGTTGTTGCGTTGGAAATTTTTATGTGATGTTGTGATTTTTATTGTATTTATTTGTATATCTTGTGCAATTAGTCTTGTTGTTGGTAAATTAGTAATAGTCTGATTTATGTTGAAATTGGGGTATGTGGTCATTGTCAGGCGGATTATGATATGAAATGTGGGCACGAGGTGCCGTGAGTAAATAATGATGATATTGGCACGTGAATTGTCCGTGCAGTTGTGATATGAGGATAAATATGATGATTTAATTATAGGCACGAAGTGCCGTGAAAATATGAAAGTGGGCTGAGACCCGTGTTTATGAAAAATATGAAAATGGGATGAGACCCGTAGTTGTATGATTATGAAACGAAGTGTCACATGGTGACTTTTTAATTGAAATAATTATATTCAAAATATTTATTTGGAAGGATTTTTATTCAAAAAGATTTATTTGAAAGAATTACATCCGAAAGGTACTTATTTGAAGAAATTATATTTGAGAGAGATTTATTTAAAGGAAGTATATTTGAAAGATTTTTATTTGAAGGAATTATATTTGAAAGAGATTTATTCAGAAGAATTATATGTGAAAGATATTTATTTGAAATACTTGATTTAATTGAGTGTACTTATATTTATAAATTGTTGAGCGTTATTAATGGTGTTCTTGTTCCCCTTATTGTTATTTGTTTCTTATTATTTTGTATATCTTATTGCACAGGCTATTAGACTAGTGAGTGTCTTGACTGTACCTCGTCTCTACTCCACTGAGGTTAGTCTTGATACTTATTGGGTACCGACCGTGGTGTACTCATACTACACTTCTGTATATTTTTGTGCAGAGCCAGATATTGGATCTATTGGACTCGGACAGAGTTAAAGTGTGATCGTAAGGATTCAAGGTAGAGTTGCTTGGTCGTCACAGTCCCGTAAAGTTTGTTCATTTTATTGTATTGTTAATTATTAATTAAATAGTATTGAGTATTCGATCCTTGAGATCATTTCATGTATTCAGTTAGAGTTTGTGACTCAGTACTACCAGTCTTGGGAGGTTGTTATATTCATATTTGTTCCGCTGTTGGTTTTGATTATCTATTTAATTCAGATTCTATTTAAAAAAAATGAATTCGAAATGTAATGAAAATCGGCTTACCTAGTCTTAGAGACTAGGTGCAATCACGACGCCTGTGATGGAATTTTGGATCGTGACACTTTCCGTTAAGCTTCAAGCTATTTCTTGTTGGCATCCTTTTCCTGTTGTCTTTGGCTGCCCAGCCTAAATATATTAGGTGCTGATCATTTTGATGGATCCTCTGAGTCAATAAGCAAATTCTAATGAAGAAAATCATTTTTTGTTATGTTTCATGTGTTTGATTATACCAACATGATAAGATATCCTATTTAAGACCGAAATACTAGTAAAGATAGACTCTGAGACCCTCCTGTTATTTGGTTGATGGTAATCAAATTACTAGACTTGTTTGTGAATGTTTCAATTAGGATTGAATTTTCAAACAACTTGGTTTTTGTCTTATTGATCCTGGATGGAACGAGAAGTGATGGATGAACTTGTTACTTGTTTTGTTTACATATATTTTATTAGTTGCATTTGTTTTTTATTTTTTCATCTATTTAGTTACGTTTGAATGATGTAGGATACTTCCCTCTATAGTTAATATTGTAACTTTTTAATCGTTTATATTGCTTTCCTTTCCATGTGTTTCATTTTTAATTAATTACTATGGAACATAATCTGATACATAGTATTATTTTTTGATGGTTTTGTAGGTGAAGTAAATGGACAAGGGGTAGAAGAAAGCAGTGAAGACCTTACTTCTAGAAATCTTATACTCCATCCGTTTCAATTTATGTGAACACATTTGACTGGGCACGGAGTTTAAGAAAAGAGAGAAGACTTTTGAACTTTTGGTGTAAAATGAGGCACATATATTTTGCGTGGTTATAAATCATTGAATAAAGGTAAATTGTTTCCAAATAAGGAAAGAGATCATTATTTTTGGTACGGACTAAAAAAGAAATAGGTTCGCATAAATTGAAACAGAGGGAGTATTTTAGAAGTTTGCAAACTTATACATGCTAACTCCTAAATTTATCAAACATTATTGTAATTTTGCTTTTATATATGGATGGTGCTAGTTGGATAAATTTGATTATGGTTTGTATTTAAATTCATTATACTATGTTTCCTTACATAATCTATTAGTCGTTGCATTAGCCTATACGAACCGTGGCAACAGCACCCAATAATTGTTGCAATAGCCCAAATAATTGTCCCTAATAACCGTTGCTACAACCTAAAAATTCGTTGCATAAAAAGATAGTGCAACGGTTTTGAACCATTCTATTTGAATAAATCCCCGTTGCAATAGATTGCTATTTGGTAACGGTTGAAGAGCCGTTGCGATAAACATCCCTATGGAAACGGTTGTGCACTCGTTGCACAAAACTGTCGGAATAGATCTAAATTCGGTGAAACGGTCCTCAGACCGTTGCAATAGGTCTATGGCAACGGTTTTCCTATCTATTACAACGGTTTCAGTGTAAAAGGAAAAAAAAAGGCTTTCATAACTATGCACAATTAAGAAAACATAGTAGAAACCCAAATGCGTATCGGACTTCCGTTGAAATTCTTCTTTTGTCCCCAATTTGTATTCCTAATAGAGGGGTGTAAATAAGGTTAGTCCTCAACACTGGAATGAAATCAGAGAAACGATTGTTAATTTACTTAATGAAACAATCTACCAGCTACACCGTGTATGGTTTCACCAGCACCTGCAGGCATAAAAAGTTAAAGCTTAGCATGTTATAATACTCAAATTTGCAGATAAAGAATAAAGAAAAGAGTAAAGAACAAAGAAAATTCTGGGGATTTTGAGGGACATGGTTCCTTTAAATTGTTCTGCCCTTATCCAACTCCAAAGTATAGCGTACCTGAACCTGTCCAATGGCAGAAAATTTGTCATCAATAATCGACTTAATATTGAAGTTTTACCGAGATACATAATCAAGAAATAAATTGGACCTTCTTTCCTAGGAGGCTGCTCCAACTCTTTTTTCTGCTTTCTTTCATTCTCCTCTGAATTATTTTTTTCTACATTATCCGATGCATTGACCTCTGAACCATCACTGCTCTCTACATTCTTACTCTTCTCTTGGTTCTTTTTTGTATCATCAACAACTTCTGAACCATCATTGCACTTTGCATTCTTTACTGTTTTGTCATCATTTTCCTTGTCTCTTTTCTTTTGTTTGTTCGTTTTCTTCTTGCCATTGTTCTTTCCCCTCTTCTGAGGCTTGTTTACCTGATTACTCGCTCCCTGACTGCTCTTTGTTTTCGTAAATGAACGTGAAAGAAAATTATCATCAGCCTTTATTGTATTGCCATCCTTCTTTGAACCATCTGCACTAGTTTCCTTATAAGGCCCCTCCTTTCTCTCTTTAATGGAATAATCATTATGAGCCTTTGCTGTACCAGCATCACTTGAACCATCAATGTCAAGAGAAGCAAAAAAGAAACCTTAAGTAGATTCAAACTTTCAATAAAATAATATTTTTTACGTAATTCCATAAAACATAATGGTAACTATACCATTGAACAAAATCAAAATCAAAATTTGCAAGGGGATCCGTCTCAGAAATAAGGTGGCCAAAGAGGTGAACACTGCAAGAACCCACGGCTTTGAGAACACAAAAAACGATGTTAGGAGATTTGTCGCTCTGCCCTGGCACTAAATTATACAACTTCTGCGGCCTATTCTGCTCTTCATGATATATAATGAGGGTCCTTAATTTTTCTTCTTTTTTATCAAGAGAGCTGGTGCCTGATGTTTTTTCTTTTTGATCAACAGAGTCGGTGACTAATATTGCCTGAATCAATCCGAAAATAAATGAAATAAGCATCTATATACTAAGGCATGGTCTCTTTTTTGCACCTAGGCAATTTTTACAGACCAATCTACTAAATGTATGTGTTTATTCCAAGAATACAAATTTCACCGGGAAAAACAAAGAGTATCATTCAATTCATCATATATTTTTAATATACTTATGTTCTGCAATAAAGATGAAAGCATACAAGCATAGGGCCTAACAATTTTCCATATGTTTATAGTTCCGTAATATATTTTTCTCACATGGACAACTTTACATTGCCTTATCAGAATTATTGACAACAAGACTTATTGTCATAATGGAGCAATCGAAATAGCTAAAAGGAATATAAGCAAGAACATAATGCATAGAAAAGTGTTGTGCGATATAAGAAACATTACATGTTTATACCTCATAAATTAAAGTTGACGTAATTAGAAACCATATATTGTCACAACCCGAAATTTTCCACCTTCAGGATCGTGATGGCGCCTAACATTTCACATGCTAGGCAAGCTAACGTTAAAATAATCTTAATTATTTTAAGCAAATTTAATTAAATAGAAATCAATTAATGAAATAAAGTGCGGAATACCATAAATATCGAATTATCAAAATACATCCCCGAATCTGATGTCACAAGTGCACGAGCTATTAGAATGATACAAATAAAGGTTCGAATAAAACTCAAGCTGTTTGAAAGATAATACACAGTTGAGATAGAATAGAAGGAGACTTCAGAACTGCGAACGCTGTGCAGTTATACCTCAAGTCTCTTCTGAGTAGCTGAATCCGAGCACGTCTATGGTACGCTACTGGGACCAACTCCAAAATCTGCACAAGAAGTGCAGAGTGTAGTATCAGTACAACCGACCCCTTGTACTGGTAAGTGTCGAGCCTAACCTCGACGAAGTAGTGATGAGGCTATGATAAGACACGTACGTAAACCACATGTACAAGTATATACAAATACAAAGTAACAATAATACAACAAATAACAATTTATAAATTGGGAGGGGACATGCGAAGGGGAATGATATAATAATTTCAGCAGGAGAAGTATCACTTAGCAGCCATTTAATTTATCAACAATAAAATGAGCAATTGATAATATGAAAAGGGCACGACACCACCCTTCGTGCTTTTACTCTCATTTGGCACGGCATCACCCTTCGTGCTTTTACACTTTTTGAAAATGACACGGCATCACCCTTCGTGCTTTTACACTCACAAATGGCACGGCAACACCCTTCGTGCTTTTACACTCACAATTGGCACGGCAACGCCCTTCGTGCTTTTACACTCACAAATGACACGACAACACCCTTCATGCTTTTACACTCTTCCTTACCATAACAATGATATTATAAATAATAAAAATGGTACGGCATCACCCTTCGTGCTTTTACATTCTTCCTTACTATGAAAATAATAATATAAATTTGGAAGAGTATTTAAATGCGGGGATATGCACTTATCAATCAATTCAATACCAGAATACCGATTTCACCTTCCAAAATATTCAACAATAATTAAATGAATAATAATTTCACGAATAATGATCAAATAATCAATAATAAACTTAAACAAGAATATCTTAATTTAATAGGCAATTATTCATATTAAACAAATTCTACCCGTATGCTTTGACTCAACCACAACGCATAAGTACTCGTCACCTCACATATACGTTGTACCCGCACGCTAATTCACGTAGAAAATAGACAAATAAGTCATACTCCCTCAAGTCAAGATTAACCACGACACTTACCTCGCTTTGCAATCAAATTCAAGAATCCAATACACCTTTGCCTCGCGAATTCGTGTCCGAAATCCTCAAATCTAGTCATAAACAATTCAATATACTCAATATAAATCGTAGGAATTAATTCCATATGAATTTGCTAATTTTTCGGATTAAAATCCGAAATTCATCTAAAATATCGACAGTGGGGCCCACGTCTTGAATCCCAAAAAAAACTCACAAAATTCGAACACACGTTCCGATACGAGTTCAACCATATAAAAATTATTAAATTCCGACATCGGATTGGCTTTCAAATCTTCATTTTACATTTTTGGAAGATTTTATAAAAATCTGATTTTTCTTCAATAAATTCACGCATTAATGATATAAATGAGTCTGGAATCATGAAATATAATCAATATAGGATAAGAAATACTTACCCCAATGTTTCCCCGTGACAATCGCCCAAAAGGCTTCTTACCCGAGCTCAAAATCGTAAATGGTGGAAAATGGGACGAAATCCCATTTCTAAAACTTAAGTTTTGTTTGTCCAGATTTTTACTCATCGCAATCGCGGGAATTCGTTCGCTATCGTGTAGAATAATTTCTGCCTAGGTCCATTTTACTATTCGCGATCGCAGGATTGGCTTCACGATCGCGAAGCACAATTTGCACAGGCTGCCAATTTGCACTACGCGAACGCGAAGCACAACTTCTCAGCCTTCCGCGATCGCGGACCACTCTGTGCGATCGCGTAGCACAAATTTTGTGCTTCAGCTTCTGTCTCATTCCCTCTTCGCGAACGCGATCCATTCTACGCATTCGCGGTGCACTAGGAGCTAACCTTTCGCGATCGTGTTCCTAACTACGCGAACGCGAAGGGTAAAACTCACGTCTCACAATTTCCTCTTTGCGTTTTCGGAGCACCATGCACCAGATGACAGCAGAAGCTCAAAACCCAGATTTTTCCAAAGTTCAAATGGTCAGTAGGCTATCCGAAACTCACTCGAGCCCCCGGGGCTCCAAACCAAACATGTACACAAGTCCAAACACCTCATACGAACTCGCTCGCGCGAACAAAATATCAAAATAATGCCTAGAACTATGATTCGGACACCAAATCAAATGAATGTTTTAAGAAAACTTTAAAACTTCTATTTTCACAACCGAACGTCCGAATCACGTCAAATCAACTCCGTTTCTCACCAAATTCGACAGACAAGTCATAAATGACATAATGGATCTATTTCAATTTCCAGAATCAGATTACGACCCCGATATCAAAGTCAAATCCGTGGTCAAATTTTAAAAATCTTTAGCCTTTAGGCTTCTAGTTTTTGCCAACTGGCGATAATTCAAGCTAGGGACCTCCAAATTAAATTTTGGGCATACGCCCAAGTCCCAAATCACGATACGAACCTACCGGAACTGTCAAAACACTGATCCCAGTCCGTTTGCTCAAAATGTTGACCAAAGTCAACTCAATTGAGTTTTAAGGCTCTATTTCATATTTTAATCCATTTTTCACATAAAACAACTTTCCGGAAAATTATACGGATTGTGCACGCAAGTTGAGGAATGATGAATATTGCTTTTCGAGGTCTTAGAATACCAAATTTATTATTAAATTTAAAGATGACCTTTTGGGTCATCACATTCTCCACCTCTAAAACAAACGTTTGTCCTCGAACGGAATTAGAAAACGTACCCGAGCTCGTGAAAAGGTAGCTGTCTCAATTGGTTGACCTCTCCATTGCACCCGAACTAAAAGATAACTCTTAGACCTCAACTGTCGGACCTGCCGGGCTAGAATAGCTACTGACTCCTCTTCAAAAATCAAATCTTTGTCCAATTGGACTGAGCTGAAATCTAACACATGGGACGGATCACCGTGATATTTTCGGAGCATAGACACATGGAACACCGGATGAACCGCTGATAAACTAGGTGGTAATGCAAGCATGTATGCTACTTCACCCATCCTTATAAGAATTTCGAAGGGTCCTATATACCTAGGGCTCAACTTGCCTTTCTTTCCGAACCTCATTACACCTTTCATAGGTGAAACCCGGAGCAATACTCTTTCTCCAACCATGAATGCAATATCACGAATTTTACGATTGGCATAACTCTTTTGCCTATACTGAGATGTGCGAAGTCGATCCTGAATAATCTTGACCTTATCCAAGGCATCCTGTACCAAATCGGTACCCAACAACTAAGCCTCTCCCGGTTCAAACCATCCAACTGGTGAACGACATCGCCTTCCGTATAATGCCTCATATGGAGCCATCTGAATGCTCGATTGGTAGCTATTATTATGAGCAAACTCGGCAAGTGGCAAGAACTGGTCCGAAGAACCCCTAAAGTCTATAACACAAGTGCGAAGCATATCTTCCAATATCTGAATGGTGCACTCTGGCTGTCCGTCTATCTATGGATGAAATGTTGTACTCAACTCAACCTGTGTGCCTAACTCACGTTGTACAGCCCTCCAGAAGTGTGAAGTGAACTGCATACCTCGATCAGAAATGATAGACACGGGCACACCGTGAAGGCGGACAATCTCACGAATGTAAATTTCAGCTAACCGCTCTGAAGAATAGGTAACTGCCACTGGAATGAAATGTGCTGACTTGGTCAACCTGTCCACAATGACCCAAACTGCGTCGAAATTTCTCTAAGTCCGTGGAAGCCCAACAACAAAATCCATAGTGATATGCTCCCACTTTCACTCAGAAATTTCTAACTTCTGAAGCAAACCACCAGGTCTCTGATGCTCGTACTTAACTTGCTGACAATTCAGACACCGAGCTACATTTGCAACTATATCCTTCTTCATTCTCCTCCACCAATAATGTTGCCGCAAATCTTTATACATTTTGGCAGCACCTGGATGAATAGAATACCTGGAACTATGGGTTTCTTTCAGAATTAATTCACGAAGCCCATCCACATTAGGCACAAAAATATGACCCTGCATTCGCAGAACTCCATCTTCCCCCACAGCAACCTGTTTGGCATCACCGTGCCATACCGTGTCCTTAAGACAAATAAATGAGGATCATCATATTGTCGCCCTCTGATGCGCTCATATAAAGAAGACCGAGTGACTGTGCAAGCTAGAACCCGACTGGGTTCTGAAACATCTAACCTCACAAACTAATTAGCCAAAGTCTGAACATCTACAGATAACGGCCTCTCACCAACTGGAATATACGCAAGACTGCCTATACTCACAACCTTTCTACTCAAAGCATCGACCACCACATTGGTTTTTCTGGGGTGATACAAAATAGTGATATCATAGTATTTCAACAACTCCAATCATCTTCTCTGCCTCAAATTAAGGTCTTTTTGTTTGAACAGATACTGAAAGCTACGATGATCAGTAAATACGTCACACGAGACACCATAGAGGTAATGCCTCCAAATCTTCAGCACATGAACAATGGCTGCCAATTCTAAGTCATAAACATGATAATTCTTCTCGTGAACTTTTAATTGCCGTGACGAGTATACAATTACCCTGCCATCTTGCATTAATACTGCACTAAGCCCAATGTGAGATGCATTACAATATACTGTATAAGATCCTGAACGTGTGGGTAATACCAACACTGGCGCCGTAGTCAAAGCAGTCTTAAGCTTCTGAAAGCTCAACTCACACTCGTCTGACCATATGAATGGGGCACATTTCTGGGTCAGTATAGTCAATGGGATTGCTACATATGAAAACCGTTCCACGAACCGGCGATAATAACCTGCCAAACTCAGGAAACTCCGGATCTCTATAACTGAAGTAGATCTAGGCCAATTCTGAACAACCTCAATCTTTTTAGGATCCACTTTTATGCCTTCTGCAGATACAACATGCCCCAAAAAGGCAACTGAGTCTAACCAAAATTCACATTTTGAAAATTTGACATATAACTAATTATTCCTCAAAGTCTGAAGCACACTCCGAAGGTGTTGCTCATTCTCCTCTCGACTGCTGGAGTAAATCAAGATATTATCAATGAATACAACTAACAAAAATCCAAATAGGGCTTGAACACCCGATTCATCAAATCCATAAATGTTGTTGGGGCATTCGTCAGCCCAAATGACATCACCAGGAATTCGTAATGCCCATACCGAGTCCGAAAAGCTATCTTAGGGACATCAGATGCCCTAATCTTCAACTGATGGTAACCAAAACTCAAGTCGATCTTTGAAAACACCTTGGCACCCTAAAGCTGATTGAATAAGTCATCAATTCTTGGCAGTGGATACTTGTTCTTGATAGTAGCCATGTTCAACTGCCGATAATCTATACACATTCACATTGAACCATCTTTCTTCTTTACAAATATTACTGGCGCACCCCAGGGCGAGACACTAGGTCTAATGAATCCTTTATCAAGTAAGTCTTGTAATTGATCCTTCAATTCTTTCAACTCCGGCGGGGCCATACGGTTTGGTGAGATAGAAATGGGTTGGGTGCCCGGAGCCAAACCAATACAGAAATCAATATCTCTGTCGGGTGGCATCCCCGACAAATCTGTAGGAAATATATCTGGAAACTCACGGACAACTGGGACTGAATCCATAGAAGGAAAATCCGCACTGGGATCGCGAATATAAGCCAAATAAGCTAGACACCCCTTCTCGACCATATGCTGAGCTTTCACATAAGAGATAACCTTGCTGATAGAATGGCTAGGAGTTCCTTTCCACTCTAACCGAGGTAACCCCGGCATGACTAGGGTCAGTGTCTTGGCATGACAATTCAATATAGCATGATAAGGTGACAACCAATCCATACCCAAGATGACATCAAAATCTACCATATCAAGAAGTAGAAGATCCACACTAGTCTCAAGACTACCAATAGTAACCACACACGAATGATAGACATGATCTACTATAACAGAGTCTCCCACCGGTGTATATACACACACAGAAGCACTCAGAGAATCACGAGGCACAACCAAATATGAAGCAAAATAGGAGCACACATAGGAATAAGTAGATCCTGGATCAAATAGAATTGAAGCATCTCTATGGCAAACTGGAATAATACCTGTGATCACAGCATCAGATGACTCGGCCTCAGGACTAGCTAGAAAAGCATAAAGTTGGGGCTGGGCCCAACCACTCTAAACTGCATCCCTGGGACGGCCTCTAACTGGCTGGCCTCCACCTCTAACGGCCTGACCTCCACCTCTGATGGTCTGACCTCCACCTCTAGCTGCCTGACCCCTACCTCTAGCTGGCTGAGCAGGCGGTGAGGCAACCGGTGCTGGAATCATAACACAGAGCCCTGCTGTTGCATGCTACCTTGAGACTTGGGGCAAAATCTAGCAATGTGCCTCGGATCATCACAAGTATAACAGGACCTCGGCTGTTATGACTACTGACCCTGAAATTGTCCATGTCGACTTGAGAAACCATCCCGAAAACTCTGGATCGGAGGTGCACTGATAGGAGCTGGTGGTGCACTGTAGGATGCCTGGAGTGCTGAATGATATGGCTTGGGAGGATGACCCCTACTAAAATTACCCCTGCCTTCAAACGAGGCACCACTGAACCCACCGAACTGACGAGGCCTCTTATCAGACCCCTGCCCTCTCTCCTGTGCAAGAACTATCTCGATCCTCCTAGCAACATTAGCAACCGCCTGAAATGAAATCTCACTTCCGGTTTCTTTGGCCATCTGAAGCCTGATAGGGTGAGTAAGTCCCTCAATAAACCTCCTCACTATCTCTCCCTCGGTAGGAAGTAAAAGGATAACATAACGGGCTAGATCCACAAAACAGGACTCATACTGAGTAACAGTCATACTGCCCTGCTGTAGATGCTCAAATTGCCTGCGGTAATCCTCTCTCAATGTGATAGGGAGGAATTTTTCTAAAAATAGCCGTGAAAACTACTCCCAGGTCAATACAGGCAATCCAATTGGTCTAGTTAATGTATAATCTCTTCACCACCTCTTGGCAGAACCCTCCATCTGAAATACAGCAAAATCGACCCCATTGGTCTTAACTATACCCATGTTCCACAGTACCTCATGGCAACGGTCAAGATAGTCATGTGGGTCCTCAGAAGGTGTACCACTGAAGTGAACTGGAAAGAGCTTAGTAAACTTATCCAGTCTCAATAAGGCCTCAGAAGACATGGCGGGCCTATCATCAATCTGTACTGCAATAACTGTTTGAACTACCCCAACTGGCGGGGCTGCTGGAGCCTGATTCTAGGGAGCCATCTGCTCCAGAGCGGGAGTAGTGGGAGTTTGTGCTCCTCCCCCAGCCTGTGAGATGGCTGGTGCCACTGGAAATGTATCATTCTGGGCCACGCCCTCTATAAGACTTACCAAATGGACTAGAGCGTCCTGAAGTACTAGTGTAGCTATAAATCCTTCCAGGACCTGAACTGGTCCAACCGGTACAGTCTGAACGGGAACCTCCTCCTGAAAGATCCCCCTGAGGCTCTACAATAGATGCTACTGCTCGAGCTCTAGACTGAGCTCTACCTCTGCCTCGGCCTCTAGCACGACCTCGTCCTCGACCTCTACCTCTGGTCATATTTGCCACCGGGGGCTCTGGTCCCTGTCCGTCGGTAGATGTATTACGTGTTCTCGCCATCTGCGAGAGAATAAATATAGAATGGTTCAATTATCGATGATAGAATAAGATCGCACGATAGAATAAGAAAGAAGTGATATTGTTCCTAAACATTATAGCCTCTGAAAGATAAGTACATACGTCTCCGTACCGATCATTCATACTCTACTAAGTTTGCTCGTGACTCGTGAGACCTATGTAACCTAGTGCTCTGATACCAATTGTCACGACCCAAAATTTCCCACCTTCAAGATTGTGATGGCACCTAACATTTTACTTGCTAGACAAGCCAACGTTAAAATAATCTTAACTAATTTTAAGCAAATTTAATTAAATAGAAATCAATTACTGAAATAAAGTGTGGAAGACCATAAATACCGAATTATCAAAATACATCCCCGAATTTGATGTCACAAGTGCACAAGCTATTAGAATGATACAAATAAAGGTTCGAATAAAATTCAAGCTGTTTGAAAGATAAAACACAGTTGAGATAGAATAGAAGGAGACTTCAGAACTGCGAACGCTGTGCAGTTATACCTCAAGTCTCTTCTGAGTAGCTGAATCCGAGCACGTCTATGGTACGCTACTGGGACCAATTCCAAAATCTGCACAAGAAGTGCAGAGTGTAGTATCAGTACAACCGACCCCATGTACTGGTAAGTGTCGAGCCTAACCTCGACGAAATAGTGATGAGGCTATGATAAGACACGTACGTAAACCACATGTACAAGTATATACAAATACAAAGTAACAATAATACAACAAATAACAATTTATAAATTGGGAGGGGACATGCGAAGGGGAATGATATAATAATTTCAGCAGGAGAAGTATCACTTAGCAGCCATTTAATTTATCAACAATAAAATGAGAAATTGATAATATGAAAAGGGCACGACACCACCCTTCGTGCTTTTACTCTCATTTGGCACGACATCACCCTTCGTGCTTTTACACTTTCTGAAAATGACACGGCATCACCCTTCGTGCATTTACACTCACAAATGGCACGGCAACACCCTTCGTGCTTTTACACTCACAAATGGTACGGCAACACCCTTCGTGCTTTTACACTCACAAATGGTACGGCAACACCCTTCGTGCTTTTACACTCTTCATTACCATGATAATGATATTATAAATAAAAAAAAAGGGCACGGCATCACCCTTTGTGCTTTTACACTCTTTCATGAAAATAATAATATAAATTTGGAAGAGTATTTAAGTGCGTGGATATGCACTTATCAATCAATTAAATATCAGAATACCGATATCACCTTCCAGAATATTCAACAATAATTAAATGAACAATAATTCATGAATAATGATCAAATAATTAATAATAAACTTAAACAGGAATATCTCAATTAAATAGGCAATTACTCATATTAAACAAATTCTACCCGCATGCTTTGACTCAACCACAACACATAAGTACTCGCCACCTCACATATATGTTGTACCCGCACGTTAAATCATGTAGCAAATAGACAAATAAGTCTTACTCCCTCAAGTCAAGGTTAACCACGACACTTACCTCGCATTGCAACCAAATTCAAGAATCCAATACACCTTTGCCTCGCGAATTCGTGTTCGAAATCCTCAAATCTAGTGATAAACAATTCAATATACTCAATTCAAATCGTAGGAATTAATTCCATATGAATTTGCTAATTTTTCGGATTAAAATCCGAAAATCATCTCAAACATCGACAGTGGGGCCCACGTCTCGAATCCCGTAAAAACTCATGAAATCTGAACACCCGTTCCGATACGAGTTCAACCATATAAAAATTATTAAATTCCGACATCAGATTGGCTTTCAAATCTTCATTTTATATTTTTGGAAGAGTTTATAAAAATCTGATTTTTCTTCAATAAATTCACGGATAAATGATATAAATGAGTATGGAATCATGCAATATAATCAATATAGGATAAGGAACACTTACTCCAATGTTCCCCCGTGAAAATCGCCCAAAACTCTTCTTACCCGAGCTCAAAATCGTAAATGGTGAAAAATGGGACGAAATCCCATTTCCAGAACTTAAGTTCTGTTTGCCCAGATTTTTACTCATCGCGATCGCGGGAATTCGTTCGCGATCGCGTAGAACAATTTCTGCCTTGGTCCATTTTACTCTTCACGATCGCGGGAATGGCTTCGCGATCGCGAAGCACAATTTGTACAGGCTGCCAATTTGCACTACGCGAACGCGAAGTATAACTTCTCAGCCTTCCGCGATCGCGGACCACTCTGTGCGATCGCGTAGAACAAATTTTGTGCTTCAGCTTCTGCTTCATTCCTTCTTCGCGAACGCGATCCATTCTACGCGTTCGCGGTGCACTGGGAGCTAACCTTCCGCGATCGCGTGCCTATCTTCGCGAACGCAAAGGGTAAAACTCACGGCACATAATTTCCTCTTCCCGATCGCGGAAATGGCTTCGCGATCGCAGAGCACCATGCACCAGATGACGGTAGAAGCTCAAAAACCAGATTTTTCTAAAGTTCAAATGGTCCGTAGGTTATCCGAAACTCACCCGAGCCCTCGGGACTCCAAACCAAACATGCACACAACTCCAAAAACCTCATACGAACTCGCTCGCGCGAACAAAACACCAAAATAACGTCTAGAACATGAATCAGACACCAAATCAAATAAAACTTTTAAGAAAACTTTAAAACTTCTATTTTCACAACCGAACGCCCGAATCACGTCAAATCAACTCCGTTTCTCACCAAATTCGACAGACAAGTCATAAATGACATAATGCATCTATTCCAATTTCCAGAATCGAATTCCGGCCCCGATATTAAAAGTCAAATCCGTGGTCAAACTTTGAAAATCTTTAGACTTTAGGCTTCTAGTTTTCGCCAACTGGCGGTAATTCAAGTTAGGGACCTCCAAATTAAATTCCGGGCATACGCCCAAGTCTCAAATCACAATACGAACCTACCGGAACTTTCAAAATATTAATCCGAGTCCGTTTGCTCAAAATGTTGACCAAAGTCAACTCAATTGAGTTTTAAGACTCTATTTCATATTTTAATCCATTTTTCACATAAAAAGAAATTTCAAAAAATTATACGGACTGTGCATGCAAGTCGAGGCATGATGAATAATGCTTTTTGAGGTCTTAGAACACATAATTTATTATAAAGATAACCTTTTGGGTCATATATATATATATATATAACTAATTTGACTGTTCTTCTTCTAATTTTAAACTCAACTGCCAAGTAACATAATTTTATATTTTAATTATGTTACTCAAATAAGTTTTAATAATCTTGAATGATTATTAAAATCTTATACTAAATAATTTGGAGTATACGTGCAATGCACGTGTTCAAAAATCAGTTTAGACAACTGACAACGTGACTACTGATAAGCATTCAAGACAATATTTAAAAATACAAATAAATCACAGGAATATCGTAATGAACAAGGAAAAAAAATATATCAACATATGAGGAAAATGGGTATTTTAAAGTTTTGAGACTAACCTTAGCGATGAGAATTGTTTGACCGAGAGTATTGTACTCTTCATAAGTGTAACGATCCGGCCAGTCGTTCCGAGAGTTATAGCCTTGTTTCCCTTATTCCTGCTTCTTTATGTGTTATTCGGTGGTGTTGAGTTGTATTGAGTTGGTAGGTTTGGGTCCGAAGTAGTTTTGGAGTGAAATGAGACACTTAGTCCCTTAGTTAGAAAGTTAAGTTAGAAAAGTCAACCGAAAGTTGACTTATGAATAAATGAACTCTTTGGTTGATTTTAGACTTAGGAGTGTGTCCAGAATGTAATTTGGACGTCCGTGGTAGAATTAGGCTTGAATTGGCGAAAGTTGAAAGTTTAGAAGTTCTTACGCTTGAATCCGAGATTGATTTGGTGTTGTTTTGGGTGTTCCGAAGGTTCGACTATGTTCGGGTAGTGATATATGACTTGTTGGAATTATTGGTTGAGGTTCTGAGTGCCTCAGGTGAGTTTCGGATAGGTTTGGGTTGTGTTGCGCTCGTTTTTCTTATGTTTTGACGTCGTTTCTTCAAGCATAAATGATATCATATTGAACAAATGAGCTTCGATTTCTTTTTTGATTGAAGCATTAGATCCATATCGTAATTACGGACTCGTAACAAAAAGAATCGTCGCATTTGGACATCGTATGAGGATTTTATGGTCATTTTACTAAGAATTAGGTTTCCAGATTTTTTGCAGATTAATTACGAAATTGCCACTGCATTCGTATTTAAAAATTTACACTATTTGCAACTATTAAAACCTACATATCTCCTTCATTATAAGGTCAAATTGAGTGATTCAAAAGCCTAACTTGACTAAACTTTTACAAAGAATCTATTGGAGGCATAAAAAGCGAGTTTCAGGATCATTTGGCATGAGAAACGAGGCACAATAACTGGCAAAAAAATATATAAAATGGGGGTTTGTTCATTCAGTCATATTTTGAGTTGGAGATCTCGGATTTGGGCAATTTTCACCATAAGGATTGGAGTAAGTGTTCTCTACTCTGTTTAGGTTATATTTCATGAATCCATCTTCGTGTTTGGGATTTGATTGATGATTTCAAAGTGAAATTGAGGGAGTTAGGGTTTGATTTTTAGAGAGTTTAAGTGAGGATTTAAGGGACCAAACGGAGTCCGATTTTGATGCATTTTATATGGTTAGACTCGAGAGAGGATGAGGTTTATGTTTCTGCCATTTTTGACTTATTTTGAGACGTGGGCCCGGGGGCCGGGTATTTGGCTGGTTTTGAATTTTTGGCATATTTTATAGTTTTATTGTGGAATTCGATTCTTTATAATATGTTGATAGTAGTATTCTGATTTTGGTTAGATTCGGAGCTTTTGGAGACCGAGTCCAGAGATGAGGGCATCCCGGAGTAGGATTGTACGATGTTGAGGTAAGTAACAGTTTTAACTCTGGCTTTGAGGGTATAAACCTGGAGAATTTGATATCGTGTGACTGTTTAGAGGTGATACCCATGCTAGGTGACGGGCGTGTGGGTGTATACCTCGAGGGATTGAGACTTGGTCTGTCCTATGAGGCCTCATGGANTTTTGGTTAGATTCGGAGCTTTTGGAGACCGAGTCCAGAGATGAGGGCATCCCGGAGTAGGATTGTACGATGTTGAGGTAAGTAACAGTTTTAACTCTGGCTTTGAGGGTATAAACCTGGAGAATTTGATATC
>AWOL01S0012775.1:77276-117706 GCA_000715115.1 Nicotiana otophora | reverse complement strand
CTTCTCAATTTCAAATACAATAACGATATAGTTTACTTTGGCACTATTCATGGTCTTACTAGCATAGTAGACCAAATGGAAAATCTTGTTGATACATTGCCCCAAATCACCCCTCACCGCTACATCACTTGCATCACACATGAGTTGAAAAGGCACACTCTAATTTGGAACGGCAATGATGGGAGTAGTTGTAAACTTGAGCTTTAACAATTCAATAGATCTCACGCAATCATCATTGAAATTGAACTTGGCATCTTTCTCAACGAGCTTGCACAATGGGTTCACCACTTTAGACAAATCATTGATAAACTCCGCTCACCTTTCACCGAAGTTAGGGGTTAAAGATTAGAAATCACCTTAATCTTTACCTTATCAACTTCAGTTCCATTCCTTGAGATTTATGGCCAAGGAGAACACCGTCACTAACCATGAGGAAGACAATCATGAGTACCAAGTTGCTTTCATCATATCTAGCGAACACTTTGTTCAAATTTGCAAGACAATCATCAAACGAATCTCCAACCACCGAGAAGTCATGAAAACATCAAGGTAGTCCTCCACCATGTCCGTGAAAATAGCCATCATAAACCATTGAAAAGTCACCGGTGCATTGCACAAACCAAATGGCATCCTCATGAAAGCAAAAGTACCACAGGGATATGTAAATGTTGTTTTCTTTTGATCTTCCAGAGCAATGACAATTTGGTTGTAGCCCGAGTACCCATCAAGAAAGAAGTATAAATCACGACCAGCCAATCTATCGAGCATTTGATCTAAGAAAGGAAGTGGAAAGTTATCCTTCCTTGTTACTTTGTTGAGCTTGCGATTATAAATACATACCCTCCATCCAGTCACCTTTCTTGTAGGAATCAATTCATTCTTATCATTGGTGACCACCGTCGTGCCCCCTTCTTTGGGACACATCAAACCGGAGAGGTCCATGAACTATCAAAGACAAGGTAGAAAACCCCGGCATCCAACCACTTGATAATATCCTTCTTTAAAACTTCTTATATAACCTTATTGAGTCTTCTTTGATGTACAATGGATGGTTTAGCGCCATCCTCCAAATTGAGCTTTTGCATGCAAAAGGTGGGGCTTGTACCCCAAATATCCGCCAAGGTCCACCCAATATACTTCTTCCTCTTTTATAACACTGCCAATGTGTAATATACTTGCATGTTAGTCAAACAAGAGGAAAGAATAACCGGTAAGTTGAACAAGGGCCAAGAGATTCAAAACAAAGGTGTGGAGGCAATGGCTTCAACTCCAAGGTAGGTGGCTCTTTAATAAAAGGTTTTGTAGGACGAGTCTTCCTATTTTCNCCTTTCCTATCTTGGATGTAAACATCAAATTCTTTCCACAAGAGTACCCATCTCATCCACCGAGCTTTGGAGTCCTTTTTGATCATAATATAATGACGTGCCGCATGGTTAGTGTGGACAATAACTTTGGTACCCATCAAGTATGGGCGGAACTTCTCAATTTCAAATACAATAACGATATAGTTTACTTTGGCACTATTCATGGTCTTACTAGCATAGTAGACCAAATGGAAAATCTTGTTGATACATTGCCCCAAATCACCCCTCACCGCTACATCACTTGCATCACACATGAGTTGAAAAGGCACACTCTAATTTGGAACGGCAATGATGGGAGTAGTTGTAAACTTGAGCTTTAACAATTCAATAGATCTCACGCAATCATCATTGAAATTGAACTTGGCATCTTTCTCAACGAGCTTGCACAATGGGTTCACCACTTTAGACAAATCATTGATAAACTCCGCTCACCTTTCACCGAAGTTAGGGGTTAAAGATTAGAAATCACCTTAATCTTTACCTTATCAACTTCAGTTCCATTCCTTGAGATTTATGGCCAAGGAGAACACCGTCACTAACCATGAGGAAGACAATCATGAGTACCAAGTTGCTTTCATCATATCTAGCGAACACTTTGTTCAAATTTGCAAGACAATCATCAAACGAATCTCCAACCACCGAGAAGTCATGAAAACATCAAGGTAGTCCTCCACCATGTCCGTGAAAATAGCCATCATAAACCATTGAAAAGTCACCGGTGCATTGCACAAACCAAATGGCATCCTCATGAAAGCAAAAGTACCACAGGGATATGTAAATGTTGTTTTCTTTTGATCTTCCAGAGCAATGACAATTTGGTTGTAGCCCGAGTACCCATCAAGAAAGAAGTATAAATCACGACCAGCCAATCTATCGAGCATTTGATCTAAGAAAGGAAGTGGAAAGTTATCCTTCCTTGTTACTTTGTTGAGCTTGCGATTATAAATACATACCCTCCATCCAGTCACCTTTCTTGTAGGAATCAATTCATTCTTATCATTGGTGACCACCGTCGTGCCCCCTTCTTTGGGACACATCAAACCGGAGAGGTCCATGAACTATCAAAGACAAGGTAGAAAACCCCGGCATCCAACCACTTGATAATATCCTTCTTTAAAACTTCTTATATAACCTTATTGAGTCTTCTTTGATGTACAATGGATGGTTTAGCGCCATCCTCCAAATTGAGCTTTTGCATGCAAAAGGTGGGGCTTGTACCCCAAATATCCGCCAAGGTCCACCCAATATACTTCTTCCTCTTTTATAACACTGCCAATGTGTAATATACCTGCATGTTAGTCAAACAAGAGGAAAGAATAACCGGTAAGTTGAACAAGGGCCAAGAGATTCAAAACAAAGGTGTGGAGGCAATGGCTTCAACTCCAAGGTAGGTGGCTCTTTAATAAAAGGTTTTGTAGGACGAGTCTTCCTATTTTCAAGATCCAAAGACAATTTTCGGGGTGCATAGTTGTACGACACTATTCCCTTTAAAGAGTTCACACATTCCATGAAACCATTCATCTCGTCATCATCAAAGTTGAGAAAGACATCCTCCAACATATCACCAACATTGATAGTATCACTTGTATCATCATCAACATCAGTCACAAAATCCACAAGAGAACACACCTCATTGCTACTTGGTAGCCGCATGGACATACACAAATGGAATACCACTTTTTCATCACCAACCCAGAAAGTGAGTTCTCCTGGTACGATCGGCCATTTGCAATCTCATAGAAGTGGGTATTGGTTGTCCAATCCACAAAGTCTTGAAAACTGAATGGGGCATCAAATTTGTGCATGCCCTAAGATCACAAAGAGANTTTTTCATCACCAAACCGGAAAGTGAGTTCTCCGGCTTCAACAGCATAAAGAGCCTTACCCGTGGCGAGGAAAGGCCTTTCAAGAATAATTGTCACTTCATAATCACCTTCACAATCTTGAATGTTAAAGTCCACCAAAAGAATGAATTTATCAACCCGGACCAAAACATCTTCAATCACACCCAACGGCCTTTTCATGCTACTATCGGCCAATTGTAATCTCATAGAAGTGAGTATTGGTTGTCCAATCCACAAAGTGTTAAAAACTGAATAGGGCATAAAATTTGTACTTTCCCCAAGATCACAAAGAGATTTACCAAACTCGGCACTTCCAATTGTACAAGGAATCGTGAAAAGCACCGGGATCCAACTTAGGAGACATTGAATGAACAATCGCTCTTACTTGATGAGTGTCATTGATAGTCACAAAATTCATCGACCGCTTCTTTGTCACAAGATCTTTCATAAACTTTGCATAACTGGAATTTGTTCCAAACCTTCTACAATGACACATGGATTCAAAGACACTTCATCATTTGAATGAACTTCTTGAATTGATTATCACCATTTTACTTGGCAAGTCTTTGATGGTATGGAGGTGGAGGATTAGGCAATGGTTCCCTTGACTTTTGCAATACTAGCTCCGGTATATCAATGATGTGTTCCCTAGACCAGTTCACCTCCTATTAAGTCACTTCCACACTATCATATATATCAAACCGAACTTCCTCATTTGATTGAGAAACATTGTTCGGGATCTATTCTTCTTGAATTACATTATCAGCATCAGCAAGTCACCTTCCACTTGAGGTGGGTGCATTCCCGCCTCTTCCATTTCTTGTGATAACCGCCATAGCATGCCCCATATTGTTACCAACCTTTGGGTTTACCACTCTGTCACTTGTTAGTGCACCCTTAGGACAAGAAGTTAGAGCTTGAGAGATTTCCCCATTGAACTTCTAGATTCCGGATTGATGTGTTGTGTGAGGCAAGTTGGGAATCCGAATTGGCATTATTTTGGTGGGTTTCTCAGTTGTTGATACATTGGGGGCCTTTGTAAACCCGACCCCTCGAAGGCCTGGATTGTTACACCAACCACGTTGGGTGTTGCCTCCTCAATTTCCTTGGTTGTTTCCACTAAAGTTTCCTTGATTGTTGTTGTTATGCCAATTACCTTGATTGTTAGAACTCCAATTGCCATGATTGCTTTGTTGTCGCCATTGTTGTTGGTTTGGGCCTTGGAAGTTGTTTCATTGCCCGTGAACATTATTTAAATATTGCACTTCCTCCTCTTGCTCATTATAAGAATCATCTTGAACAAAACCTCCATCACCTTGCATATAGTTCTCCACTCGGGTTTTCATTTGTGGACCGTTAGTCCTCTTCTTGTTCGCCATAACATTCACTCTGTCCACAACATGAACTTTCTTCGGGTCTTGCACTTGATTTAGTTGATCCTTTGCTAGTTGAGTCATGGTAGTGGTCAATTTGGCAATGGCTTGCCCATGGTCTTGCAATTATATGTGTAGGTAGATCATATTCGGTCACCTCGTGGGACAGTGGGACGAGATTGCCAAGCCGATGAAGTCTTCACCATCTCATCTAGAATGTCACACACCTCCACAGAAAGCCGAGTCATAAGGTTCCCAACGGCTAGTTGATTCACCGCACATTTTTTGGTTGTGTTAATCCTGCGATAAAAGGTTTGTTGCAAAATGTTTTCCGTCATATTGTTGCTGGTACATTCCTTAACTATTGTTCCATAGCGCTCCAAAATGTCATGTAGTGGTTCATTCGACTCTTATTTGAATGCAAGATATCATCTAGAAGTGTAGCCATGTGCCCGAGAGAGAAACACTTAGCAATGAACTTGGTCGCCAACTCATCCCAAGTGTGAATTGAATGGTTCAGCAAACGTTCCAACCAATCTAAAGATTTCCCTCATAGAGAGAGGAGAAAAAGCCTTAGCCTCAATGCATCCTCAAAAACATTAGTTTGCTTGCTCCCCAAACATGTATCCAAAAAGCCTTTCAAAAGTTTGTAAGTATTTTGAGTTGGAGCATCGGTAAGGAAACCCTGTTTCTCAAGAAAAGTGAGCATCACAATGGTGATTTGAAAGTTGCCCGCCCTAGTACGGGGAGGGACTATTGCACTAGCATAAGCTTCGTTGGGTAATATATGGTGTGGAGATGCTTGTGGTGGATATGGTGGAGGCGGGGATGGAACGGACATGTTGTCTTGTGGTCCCCGACCTCTTTGTTGTGGCACTTGACGTACCTCATCGAGTTGTTCCTCCTCACCATCCAAGTCCCCCAGAGGCATATTTCCGAGCTCAGTGTTTTCCATGATTATACGTAGGATTTGTTAAACACATTTGTAACACGGAAGGGGAAGAAGATATGCCAAAAACACACTCAAATAAATAGCTAACATCCTTTAAGCTCCCCGACAACGGCGCCAGAAATGGATCCACTCCCAATCCACACTCAACAATGAGTGGAAGAGATCATTGGAAGAATAGTACCCAACTATGAGTCGGGGTCAATTTTCTCAGGGAGCTAAAAATGGGTGTTGGAGTATACTTGATGCGTGAAGACGAAACAACTTAAATTCACTTCCAATCAAGCTGGTTTTGCTAATTTCTTTTATAAACTAAAATATCAATGATCAACTAGAGAAACAAAACTAGACATTGACTAATTATTTTTGGTTGTTTTCAAATATGCAAAAAGGCCTAGGGATGTAACCTTTGCCTAGGTGTCCGACTAAAGGGTTTATTATGTTAACACTTGTTTTAGTAATTGGGGTGTATTATAGCTCTCAACTCTAAGTTACCCACTCAATACCTCTCAGCCATAGAGTTATTTTGCTCAATTTGGCTTTCTCAAGCCCAAATGAGTATCAAGCTAAATAGTTGATATGAGCTCATGTCGGGTTTTCCCTATTTCTAGTTAAAACCCTTTATTTAGGCTATTCAAATACTTAACTAGTCCAATTTCTTGTTAGCCAAGTTTTCCTTGACTAGGTCCCTCTTTCTCAAGTAAAGACGAAGTCAAAAAAGGCATGAATCAACGTTTACAACCATTAATTCTAAAATTAAAGTATGAACAAGGCTAAATAAGAAATACCCAATCATAAACAAGCATTAAATTATATACCTAAAATGGTAAACTATAATGGCTACTGCTAAGACAACTTCTAAACTTGACCTAAAAAAGTGATTTTCGTCTATTTATACTTCCCCAGAATGTGCTGATCAAAATGCCCTTCGGGAGGTTCTACGGTCGCATAATTCCATGTGCGATCCACACATTGCATGAGTTTGCAGGTTGAGATATTTTTCAGCCGCACAATTTGATTTGCGGCTACACTTCAGCTTCTGCGATCGCACAAATCATGTGCGGTCTGCACTTCTGGCAAGGCTTCAGTGTTGGTCATTTTGCACACTCTCTAAACTTTTTGACTCTTGTTAGTGCGACCATGTTCTGCGGCCGCACAAATTGGTCATTCTCTTCAATCACTTCTGGGCTTCTACGTAAGATCTGCGGCTGTAGAGAGAATTTTGCGGTCAACACTTTCTTCTACGGCCGTAGAAATACTTTTGCGAACTGCACTTCTGGTATGCTACGCTCATTCTTGCCTTATGAGCCGGAACACTCCTTTTTGAGTTGGATTTCTTCATTAGAGTCAAAATCTACAATATTCTTGCAATTTGCATACTTTCATTAGATTTGGGAACATAAATCAACATTTTCGGACTAAAACCAAAACATGAAGGTACTAAAGTGGTCAAAATCCACACTTATCAATATACCACAAGCAGGAAGACCATAACCAAGGCGCTATCAACCATTTAACACCAAGGGCCATCTCGCTCGAATATCATCACAAGGCCCAAATAGAATAGCATCATGTGTGTAAATAGTCAACAGTCTCATAGATCATTGTAGCATAGGAGAGTAATACATGGAAAATATAAGAAAAAGAATAAGATAAACTCTAACATACGACACTCCCTCAATAGTAAATGTGCTGAGTAAACAAAGCCAACCCGATGTAGAACACACATTCTCATTATACCTACCAATGGCGTCAAAATCATTTCCGATATGCATGACATATGTAGAGAACCCCCGAAAAGTCCACATTAACCTGTCCATAACACATTCACTCAGCTGTCGACCTCTCAACATACCGTCACCGTCTAAAACCAACGAACAATCTGCCTTTAGGAACCCTAATTGTCTTTAAATTCATAGAATACATGAATATCCGCATCCAATCCCAACTTCACTACTCAAATGAATGATACATCCCTCATACACGATCACCATACAAGAAATTTTTCCATAATTCTTCCTTGCCACATAGCAAAATCTGAGCATCAGTAGTCAACCAACAACCAAGCAATTACCCTAATACCAGTCAAGCATCTGCAAGTCAAACACAATGCGCCTTCTGAAATATGCACCATTATCAGGTGATACATACAGTGCCAGCATCCTTCAATTCAACGTTGAACCGCAACCTCGTACATGCTAACCTTAATCCCACACGTCGCACCGCATCTATCATGCTGTCATAAGAAATATACGAGAACCCCATTATCATCCCGGAATTATAAGTCGGACACATATTCTGTCAGTCAGAAACCTTCCACTTGACCACTATCCAAGAAACAATCACAACACCCAACACAATCATAACTAATGTTATGCTTTGTAAGTAGTTTCAATGTGTTTTGGCTTCTTACATATTCTTGGGTGGAAATTGTGTACTGTCATTTTTGTGGAAAAGTGTTTCAATAGTAAATTGTGCGTTACTCATTTATGACTTAAACTTGTGCTTCGATTGCCAACCATTTTAATCCATTTTTTGGAAAGAGATCCATTGTGTTTAAAGTCTTCNCCATTATCATCCCGGAATTACAAGCTGGACACATATTCTGTCAGTCAGAAACCTTCCACATGACCACTATCCAAGAAACAATCACAACACCCAACACAATCATAACTAATGTTATGCTTTGTAAGTAGTTTCAATGTGTTTTGGCTTCTTACATATTCTTGGGTGGAAATTGTGTACTGTCATTTTTGTGGAAAAGTGTTTCAATAGTAAATTGTGCGTTACTCATTTATGACTTAAACTTGTGCTTCGATTGCCAACCATTTTAATCCATTTTTTGGAAAGAGATCCATTGTGTTTAAAGTCTTCATTACTAATGAACTTAAAGTTGTGATTTTCGGAATATTATATGTGTTGATATTTATGATGATGATACATGATAGGGATGAAATGAAAGTGTGGAAGATCAAATACGGCCAACGTGCCTTGAATATTGAATCTTGTGAATGGCCAAAAGAGCCAAGGGAATATTGCTGTTGTGATTGGTTGAAAGTACTAATGGTGATTTATACAATGTGAAAGATGATGAGGTAAATATATTTGTATTTATGTTATCTTTGTGTGCAAACCAAAAATATTTTTGGGAGTATCGATAGTCACCGAGGAAGGGTAGGTTGATATAACCTAACCCCAAAACTACATGTTCCGGTGTAGGAGTGGGTTGTGATTAATCCCCTTATTTGGAATGAGATTGATGTGATAAAATTATTTCCCCTTAGTTGGGATGAGATGATTGATAGTAAAAGATGATGTCGATCCACACGACATTGTGGTAAGATGGCCTAGCCGATCGGGTCGTAATCGAATGCCATGTCGCACACATGGTGGTGATTGTGCTTGAAATTGTAATTGAAATTGTGATAGTGGTTGATGTATCAGATGAGATGGCCTAGCAGATCCGGTCGTGATCGGACTCCGTGCTAAAAAGCACGGTGGTATTGGTATTGTGAACATTGGTATTGTGAATGGTGATATTGTGAACAATGGTATATCGGTGCTAAAGATCTCCAAACCTAAAATAATATGATCTTTGTATTTTTTAAATTAATATGTCGTAGCATGGAAATTGGATATCATTGATTATTGATTGTTGTTTTCATGGTTTTACCTTTTATGTTAGCATTCTATTTTGAAAGAGGACAGTTATCTTTAAATACTAGTACTATTCCATATGTACTAATGTCCCTTTTTCCGGGGGCGCTGCATCTTCAATGGATGCAGGTGTTTCATCAGCGGACAACTTTGATCCTTATTAGTAGTCATTCTCTATTCAGCAGGTTTTGTCGAGCTCTACACTATTTCGGGCTTTAAGTCATCTTACATTGTATTTTGTACTATGAGGTATAGCCGGGGCCTTGTCGCCGACACTTCCATTCTTCACTTCTATTGTACTTAGAGGCTCCGTAGACAGGTTGTGGGTGGTATTCGATGTTGGGAATCAAACTAGAAATGTTGGTTCGTGGAAAACATATTTTTCATTATATATATAAACCTGTAATAATTTGGAAATTATAAATAAAGCTTCTAATTGAAATGAAATCTTTTCAATGTCTGATTAATGGAGTACATCTCCTCTTTATTTATGGATGAGTTTGGGTACATGGAAATCTAACAGGCTTGCTCGGCCAGGTTCATTCGGTTGAGCGCCGGTTGCGCTCCTCGATTTTGGGGCGTGACTAACTTGGTATCAAAGCTAGGTTTTAAAGTATCCTAGTATGTCTCCGAGCCGTGTCTAGTAGAGTCCTTCTTATCGGTGTGTTGTCGACCACATCTATATTGAGGAGGCTACATGGAAATTTAGGAATTTCACACTTCTTTGGTACTCCAAATCATGCAATATAGCTCAAGATAGGAAGCTAATTTCTTTGTCATGTCTCATTTTCCTAATGTGTAACCCATGAGTTCGAGCTAGTGAGGAGGGGATGAAAGAAGCAGTTGCTAGGAGAAAATGTCCTTGTCTCTATTAATGTGACCACGCCACCAGATCATGTGGTGAGAACACCTAAGAAACGAAAGAGGTTTGTTTGTTCCATTAAGCTGGAATGCTATATTGTGAAGACTTTCCACTTGGGAACATGTTGGATGACTCTTGAAATATGTTATGGTAATGGAATGAGAGGGAACAAGAAGAAAAAATTCCATAGGGTGGGTACACCTAGTCCGGTCTGCCCGATATGTGGGCGGAAATATTTTGCGCCGTATTGTGAGTACGCTCAGGAGTGTGTTAAGGGTGGCAGTCTTGGGAAACCCCCACGGCCCATACAGAAAACTGTTACAAAGATTTTTACTCCTGATATGTACATAAATATGGTCTTAACAAAACGTTGAATCACAAAACACTCCATGTACTTACTTCTGAATGAGACGCATTATTCGTGAAGCCACTCTGTCACAAATTCTCTTATTTATAACATCTTCTAGAATTGAGCTCTATAATTATTTCCTTGAAGTGAGGTATAACCCTAGGCTAATACTACCCATTTATTTCCCCAAGTTCTCAACAAAGGACCTTCTGATTCTAATGGATAATATCTTCTCACTTATGCTTATGCATGCACCTTCATAAAGTTTACCTATGTGGTATCAAATCCAATGTATAGCGGCCTAGTGTTAAGATCCTTCTTGAGGCACTATTTTTCTCTCCGGTGTATGTGGCTCCTATAGTTTGAACAATCACTTTACTCCTTTGTGAATGTTATCATGAATCTTTTTCACTATGTAGTAACATGAGAGCATGTCTCAACATCTATCATATGTGTACATGTCAATTGACAGGGGTCAATTGTCCACAAAAAGGTTTCTAGCAAATTTGAGATTTGCACAAATTCGTCACAGGAAGACCTTTTTGTTGGCCCATCTCGGTATGACTTTCATGTCCCCTTAGATCATTCCGCAATAAGTGACTCACTTTGTTCCTAGTATTGTAGTTTCCCATGCAGTTGCCTGGTATGGAAGCTTGAGAGTTATTATGGTAGAAACATGTCTGGCTCATAGCAAAATATTAATTCTGTCTAACCAATATATGATTTCACCCCAATATTAAGATGCCCTTGCTATGTGGTTTCACTCGTGAAAGGTTGAAATTAAATGCTTTCAGAATTTGGCACATATCATGAGAATATTGATTTGAAAGACAAGTTTGTCGTATCTCTAGTCATCTCATATAGGATAAACTATTAGCAAGGGTTAAACTGTCAGAATGATAATAATCTCAGAAGTGTTCAACTTCTTTTTTTCATCCTCATTAGCTTGTGGCATAATTATTCCTTATGTTAGTTAATGTTAAGAGCGTAACGCAACTACATGTATTTTGAAACCCATATCACATTCAGGGTGCCAAAATATTCTCACTTCGAGTTAAACTGATTTTCTCTACATTCCAAGAGGCGACTGCTTTCTCGTACTTGGCTATTTCTCTTTCAGGCCTACTATAGCTGAACAAGGCACATATGGAATGAAACAATTATTGTTGCCCTTTTCATGACTCATACTGTTCCAAGAATAACTGATGCTAATGTATTTATCCTCCCGATCATGCCTCCCATAGATCACAGTCTAAAATGACTCACTTCTTTTACATCTTAAGATCATGTACATGGTCCCTACATTATTAATGCCTACTAGGCAAC
Organism: Nicotiana otophora; assembly: GCA_000715115.1. Lineage (NCBI taxonomy): Eukaryota > Viridiplantae > Streptophyta > Magnoliopsida > Solanales > Solanaceae > Nicotiana > Nicotiana otophora. The sequence continues at coordinate 105,982 of AWOL01S0012775.1, read as the reverse complement.
TCTATGCCTCATTTATCGAATCAATGATGTCATCACAATGATTAACCATGTAAGCACTATTGGTAGTAACCTTCATGTCTCTTAGGATATAACCACCTGAAATGCCCTGCTAGTACATTGATGGAATCTTGAAATAGAAAAACATTCCAGACCAATCTCGGACCTCGCTTTTCCTATTTATAGTAATCTATGGGGGTTGAATATTCAAACATGTCAAAGAAGATGCGTCATCCCGTGATCAAATATATTGGATAGGTAATTTTATGTTCATATGCAAGCTAGCACATCTTAGAGTAATTGTTGGAGGTCGCCAAAAGTTTAATTGGGTGTTCGGTGTAGGGATTTGGAGTTGAAGAAAGTGAATGGGTTATTCTAAAGATTTTCACGATGAATATATTGGGAAAATTGTTAAGGAAGGTAAAGTATGTGTAGTCACATATGGACTTATGAAATCTTTAAGAAAATAGACCAAACTATGAGTATGATGTGTCCCTATTATTGTCCTCCGTGTACCCGGTGTTGGAAATACTTTGCCTGCCATTCCGGTGAAAGCTAGTGAAGGTGAAGTTAATGGATAATTTGATTATGAGGGGTATCTATTTGCCATCTTTGTTGGATAAGTCCAAGAGTTGAGATTGTCTACGTTGATGTGTTATGGTGAAGTCTGTAAGTCGAGGAGGCCATCTTGAGGGCCAAACGTGTTAAGGAAATAAAATCTTCTCACTTGAGTGTATAGTCAAATGACTATGGATCGAAAGGTACTTTCTTTGTGTTACGATTTAAATATGTGCAGTTCATGTCCAAATATTACTTTTGACAATGTAATGGCAGTAATGTTGAAATTTATATTATTTGTATGTTATGATGCTTTGTTGAGTTGTGGATGTGTTGTTAGGAGTTGTTTTGGTGTTACTCTGGCAGGTGGATAGGCCAAATTACAAGGGAGACTTTGATTAAATTTCTGAAAAATTTGGGAGTTAGTAAAATTTGGGAGCATAAGATGTGTGGAAGAAGAAACGAGTTATGTTAAGTGTTTGGGGACGGATTCTAGTCCTCATTCGAGGATGAATGTTCTTAAGTAGGGGAGAATGTAGCACCCCGGAAAATTTTGCAGTACATAAGCGCTATTAAGAAAGTTGATGTGTGTTAATTATATTATTTTGTGTCCAGACGATGACTATTAATATGATGGATATCAATTAGATATGATAATAAGTGTACGAGGTACATTATAAGTGATGTGGGGTCTAAGGAGAGCCCTAAGTCCAAGTCAAGTTGGAAATTACATGATAGACTAAAGTTCCAAATGAGTACGCACAAGACCAAACTTTGGACGATCATATCTACATATATAAAGGGATTTATGTGATTAACTACATATCAAATGAAATATATTCGATTCTACTTTCTAACGCTTTAAACCGTTCATCAGTTGGATTATTCTATAAGATGTTATGACCCAATTACCAAAGACTGGCAGTATGTGATTCTGCGGCCAATTCTGCGGGCTGTAAAATGGTCGCAGAACTGACCAGTTTAGCCCAGTTTTGGGCACCAGTTTCACGGTCCATTGTGCGGACCACATACCCGTTATGCGGTCCATTCTGCGACAACGGACCTTAGTTCGGAGGGTTTATTTTCCTATATTTATAACTCAACCATATTTTGATAAATAGCCTTTGAGGCTCATTTTGAAGGAAAAAATCTGATAGTTTTAGAAAGGAGTGAGAGTGTTCTTGAGAGAGGAAGAAGATCAAGTGCTTTGTTCATTAAGATCTAGTCAAAGCTTTTAAATCCAACAGGAAAATCTCACAGGATCTTCACTCAAGAGGTCAGGATCAAACCCTAGTTTTCAATTCCGGGTTTGGGGTAAAAGATAGGTGATGGGGAGTATGCTTTTTGTATGTAAGAGTATTATTTATACATTCATTTAATAATAAGGTTTGTGGGAAGATTGTTGATCTCATATAAGTAAGGATAGGGTTGTGAATTGAAATAAATCGTGTGGAAGAAACTTGTAACCAATTTTCACGCATGGTATTTAAAAAAAATGCTCGAATGACCTGAGACCAAGAATATCTTCCTAATTATGTTTCACTTTTGTTATGTTTCAAATTAGATTTAAGTTGCTAGGATTTCCGAAACATTGTATTAATTTAAGAAAAGCTCAAAGCGAGGTATGTTGGCTAAACTATTCTCTTATAATTGAATTCCAAGATGTTCCTGTAAGTTTCAAGTATGGTTGGTTCAAGTTACTTATTCTCATGTTTTGAGTTGTTCCCAATAAATTCAATCGTCCTGAGTAAGCAAAATGTCGATAATTATATATTCAAAATGTGTTCCGAATGGTCCTATCACATCATGTTATCCTTCGGGAATGTGTTCAAGAATGATATATGTGTTAAAATATTATGGCTTTGAGTCGCGAATCAAATGAAAGCTAGTATTCCAAACTGTGTGAGAAAAACTCAATATGTTTAAGACTCTTAGTTGCTAATATGTGTATCTAAAGTCATGATTGAAAATGTCTTATTCTTGATAATCTATAAAGATGGTTGGAAGTGAAATAAGTGAATTTGGGATATAAATTGCGGCCAACGTGCCAAAGTTATACTTTTGGCCAATGGTGCCAATGAAATGAAATGATGTGAGAAAGATTATGAAAGGAGCTTTGATTCAACTGTTCCAAAATTGACTTTGAAAATAGAATTTCCTAAAAGCTTATGAACTCAAGTGATACCCATATGTTTTCCACTTTCAAACATCATCATCGTCATCAACAACAACAAGGTTTTTCAATTCAAGACTTTAAATACTCATGGGGGCAACTAAGAATCTTAGGCACATAGAGCCTTTTCACACAATTTGGCATAACAACCTTCATTCGAACTGGACTTGAAGTCTTAAGATTTTCAAGACACATACCATACTTTTAACACATCCTCAAATGATAAGATAACATGATAAAAGCATTTGGAATTCATATTGAACATATAGCATTCAACACAAGAATATTCGGAATGGCCAATTTTATAATCATCAATTCGGGACTTACACAAATTACACGAACACCGTGGGATTCAATTCTAAGAGAAGATTTAGCCAACATACCTCAATTGAGCTTCCTTAAACTCAAAAATGTTCCGGCATTCTTAGAAAGTTCAATCTATTTTAGAAATATAACAAGTTGAACCAACATTAGGAAGATGATCATGGTATTAGCGCATTTGACAATTTTATCAAACACTAGGTGTGCATTAAAGTTTCAAGGTCCTTTTATGGAGGATTCCATCATCCCACAACCCATTCTTTACCATTTTTAGCTCACAATCTTCCTACAACCTTTGATAACACATGCATACAAAATAAACAACTCCCATACCCAAGAATTGTCATGCTAATTACCCATTATTAGATAAATTTCTAAATTTAGGGCCAGGGTGTGGAATCTTACATCAAGGATGAAGACCTAGTGAATCTTCTTTTTTAATCTTCAAATATTTGAGCAAGAATTGAAGGACAATTTGTTGAAGATCACTCTCCCTGTCATGCCCCGAACCTGGGGGGCAAGACCGGCACCCGGTGCCTCACCTATCCTTGCGTACCAACTTACGACTACGGGACTCTGAACATATAATGTCATACTTTGGCCATGGGTCACATTGCAAGACATTTTGCGAACACTAACTAAACATCAATATAAATCTGGGCCGACAAGGCTGTCATAACTACTACAGCTGGCAAAACAACAAAATATACATACAAGTCTTACAAGCCCAACATATTGCACTAACTGACAGGATATGTCTACAAGCCTCTACTGATGGAGGTACTGTGATCGGAATAGGGCCCCAACCTATCCGGAAACTCGGAAGGACGCGGAGCTTACCGATCAAGCTGAACTCGGGCAAAACCTACTGAGGAGGTCTACTCGTCAGTCTGTCTGAACCTACACGCATGAAATGCAGCGTCCTCAGCAAAAGGGATGTCAGTACGAAATAATGTACCGAGTATGTAAGGCAACAGAATAACTGTAAGCTGAAACTAAATTGATAATATAATAACTGAAATTAACTGGGAGTCAAAGATAGTCTGAAGATATGCTTACCAGCTGATTCTGACTCAACTCTCTCAAAATAGTAAGTAAAGTAGTTGTCTGGCCTTATAGGGCTCGGTATATATAACTGCTATGCTGTAGTAGGCTCGCTCGTAGGCGCTCGACCATAAAAGGCTTTGTATCTTGGCCATTCTGGGTCGCTCATAGGCACTCGGCCATAGTAGGCTCGGTATATAACTTACCATCTGATTAGAGGTTGCCCAATATGGGCCTGCCCAGTGATTATAGCTCGATGGTGGTGAAAATACTGTAATACGGATTTTATATATATATAGAACCTTATCTCTCTTGACTGGAAGAAGACAATACTCAATAGAATATAAAGTCACGATAAGGGAGAATATTGTAATTTATGTGACTAGGATAATGTACAAAAGTTTAGGAATACAAACTTTTCTTTATGCCTCGTTATCAAACTCGTGTAATTACGAGATCATGCCAAACTGAAGGAAGGGCTTATCCTTAACATACCTAGAGTATGGAAAAATCCGTATGATATTCTTGAGAAAGATTGCACCGTACTCCCTTAGAATCGCAGAATCCCGTTACTATTATAATATGGAGTCTCTTATGAATTTCCAAATTCCCTCACCTTCGTTCTTGTCTTTTCCTTTCTATATAACTCCCTTACCAAATGAACTTTGATATTAATTCAAGATAAGTGTAGGATAACTAATATGACTTCCCTTTCTACGTGTTTGCAATGAATGTCTTAGCATATTATCCATGTGTCCTCTTAATTGATTGTCTAAAGTCAAGAGTCATTATCAAATCTTCCTCCACTTCCTGCCACGTGGGGGGGGGGCTTTGTCCCCACCTACAATTATCTACAAATCCTTAATTACATGGTTAATCTCCCATTAAATCAATAATTAACCAATTGCTCACGTAATTAAGAATTATCTCAAACTACTTAAAATACTACTCATGTTTAATATACCTTATACATCATACTATTATGGTCATGTAGTACCTTGTATGGCACTAATCCAAAAATACGAAGTATTGTAGCTTGGACCGTATTTTATCTCAAAATGCCAAACTTCGACGAAATTCATTTTCTTCAATTTTCTTACCCTCTCACCTTCACAAATTTACTCGTCACGTGTTTGAAATAGCACAATACTTATAATCTCCAAATAATCTTGTCCTTGAACTTATGTCAATTATCTTACAACAAATTCAATGTACAATACTTCAGGGTATAAGCTCGTTGTAATATAATACTGGGGAGCGTAACATCAACATAATACTGCGGGGCGTAACATCATTCCCCCCTTTGAAAAATTCGTTCTTGAATGTTGACTAATGCATTTATCAGTCTCATAACCGGATGGCTCTTACGAATGGTTTTAATACTGTCCTTGCCATTTAGGCAACTATTCTGTGAATAATCCAAAGGCCAGGGCATTCCCCCCTTTAGGCCTCTTTCTCACACCACGACTCATGGTCGGAATCCTTCCAATCTTGTAACTGTTGCTACCTTTTATCATGCAGCTTGTACGACTCTGGCTTTGTAAGTCCGCCTATGCGACTCTTCTCTTCATTCTTTTCCTCCAGCTTTTAGCCAATCTCTAGGCCTCACTTTATAAACATATACAGAGCTTAATAAGATATCCCTCTAGGCATCTATAGGTATACTGAAGTTCTTCGCTTGGTACTTTGTCGAAATTACAAATATTGTTATATCTTATTTCATAGACTCGGTTATTCATCTGTATGACTTTACTGCATCTAGGTAGGTCATACTATGCCATAACTCTTACCTTGGTTTTATTATTATTGAGTTCTGCTACCCAATTCCAGGTTACTCTCTCGCTTCTTATCATAGATGTATAAATCTAAATCCTTTAATGCTTCCTCGTTATTGTTTATCTTAAGAATGACAACCTACTCTCATCTCATACTTTGTAATTCTTATCCATCCATTGTTGATTCACCTTAATATAGATCTATAATCTACCATTGATAACTCGACATTTTATGTAACATTGCCGCTAGAGCTTACGTCTCATCGGGGAACATCTGAAATGATTAGATTGATCCACCTAGGGGCGATACTATACTTCCATAACCGTATTTTATAGCATCCCAATGTGACTCACCTAACATGGGTATTTTAATCCTGTACAATTCATGAAATCCTCTTCAAGTCATTACTCAATTGAAGGCCCAAACATCATCATTTATCTATCACAATCACACCCTCATTCTACTACCAGGGCATCATTCTATCTTTTCTAAATACTACTAGTCTTAGACTTGTTTGAGTTTATTCAGGCTATACAAAGTTTTCTATAACTTAGAGAAACCATCAGCTCTTCTTGTTTTCTTGGGCTTAATCTCGAGGACTTATCCATTTTCATCACCTTCTCACTCACCTTTTCTTGTCCTTACTCATGTCTTCCTAAAACCTTGTCGCTCTACCATACTTTAGCTTGCAACTTACACATATTGATTTATACTACTCGCAACCTTCCTTCAACTTTCTTGCACCATAGATTTTCATGTGTCATTCTGGAACATCAAGCGGGACATAACATCATTTCAAACTCTTCTTTACTCTCTTAACTAGACCTCTCGATACCTGTAAACCATAGGCTGGAAGGTATGCCACTGATGACGCTGCTATCATTCTTGGATACTGAATCTCAGCACTTCTAGCCTTCTATCTGAAGTATTGACTATTATCAAATCTTTTATATCTTTCATAACCTTCCTTCCACATAGGTATAATTCACACCCACAACTTGAAGCTCTATTATAATACTTGCACCTTTGGTGCATAAATAATCCGGTGGGAGCTTCATACTGACTTCTTATAAGGCTGGTACTTTTTCTAACTGGCTTTATGGTAAAGCTGTTATAGAATATAGTTGTTGTACTATCTCTCTTGTATCTCTCTTGTACCTCTGATATTAGAGTAAGTCCACAATGTCCTTCTTCCTTACTTTCTCATCTAGTCATCCATTATAGTACTTAGGGGGGACCTCTGATTCTTGCAAGGCTGCGAGCTTATTACATCGTTTACCCGGCGAAATGTTTGATGTTTTTTCGTACTTGTAATTATCCTTACTTACTTACTTTTGTGCGCTTGTGCTCGTAGGGTTTCTTCTGAGCTGATATTTTGATTGTCTTCCCGGTGGTACTCTCTTTTTCCTCTGTTACACTCATACGGTACCTTTAACTACCCCAACTCCTATCTTAATATTTCTCAAGGTTACGATATCATATCTGTGAGACTAAATTCACTATATTGGGTTTTACTATGTTTATCTTGCACAATCTACTAATTCGTTTGTAACCACCCATCTAGCCATAACTAGGCTCTTCCTGAGTCAACTACTAACTACTATTTGGCCCATTCTCATATCAATATTCCACGTAATCTTTCTTGGGTTATTCCTTTTCTCTTAACTTACCACTCACACTAGCTCCTTATTTATCAAAAACATCCCGGGCTGGAACCCTTACCTCCTCTTCTGGACGTCGTGCTTGCATAATGTTATGGAATCGTAGCATATCTGTAGGATTTGAATAAGTGCAATCTCATCCCTTTCTCATTTTTATCGCATTCTTTCTTTACCATTTCATAGTTACTAGAACCACTTAATTATAACTTAATGCTACATCACTCCATATTCCCCCCTTTTGGGGAGTTATATGATTTAGTGCTACGATGATCTACGTATAGATGTTTACCTCTTCATCTTTGGTGTCTTTTCACATCATCGATGACCCTTACTCGCCTCGCGGTAATCCTTCTGTACCAAGGATAATAAATTTTCTTACTCTCGAGGGTAACACTTAGTATAACTAGCACATACAGTCCCTTAAGCTGAACTTTGCTCACATTGCTTGCTTTAGGGAAGCGTCTTCCTGAATGACCATTCTCTGAATTTCTCATGAATCTTCTTCTGTTGTCTATTCTATTATCGCCGGAACAAAATTAGAAATCCTCATGACATCGACCATTATCAAATCATTCAGTCCCTAGTTGATGTTTAGTTTATCTTGTTCACCAGCCCATACTGATTTATATTAATCTGGGGTTTAACTTTTCCTTCTGGTAGTCGCGTTGGAGTAACAAACTTATTTCTCAAAATGAGGATATGACTTTATGTCCTATACTCTTTTGTTGTCTCAAGGCCTGTCACCTTTCATCATTTCCTTCACTTTACTATAGACTCTGTAATACTGTCATCTTTTGATCTACCGTTGTCATCCATGTATCATATCTTACTCATAATGCTTCATTAACTCTTTTCTTATTTCCCGCTAACATTTATGTCTATCCCTTTATTCTAAATACTCTAACAAGACATTCTTTTGCTTTTAGCTCCTCTTTGCTCCATCCAGTGGCTCTTCGGGTTGCTTAACGTTCTCGCTCTACTGGGGACGCGAGCCACACTAAGGTAATATTTATCCCTTCCAGGCTTTTAGTGTGTATCTTCTGAATTGTTTTTTGATCATGCTAATATTCACATCTAATTGTAATATTCTAGAGTGCACCATCTGGGTGCCTCACAAGGAGATCTATTAGCTCCTTTATAATATCCTTCGGAAATGTCAACTAACACAAATAATTCATTCACCATTTTGGGTTACTCTAACCCCAGCCGGATCCTAATATCCCGTCCTTTTCATAAACTACACCTGTTAGCCCCCAATAGTGTATAACTGAGATGGGTGTGGCCAATTCTACATACCTCTATTACTGTTGAAGGTAACTCATAATGATTATATTTTTCTGCCGGAGTTAAAAATACCGATAATCTTCATTAACTGGGTACCTCGTACCCTTCTCATCTAGCTCCTTTTACTTGTTGAATCTTGTTTATCTTCTAAATCTCTCATTGTCTTTCACCATAAGGGTGGATAGATATTCTTTGCCTTAAGGCTCCATATCAAGAGGCTTACACGTCTTAGTACACACATGATCTACTGAAGACCTTACATTTACTCAACTCTTTCACAGCTACCTGCAATCTCTTACCAACCGTCTTTCTAGATGTAGGCATCATGGTATTATGAATAAGATAGAGTTTAGGAAATTGAGTTCTTACAACTGAGCTCTACCACACGATCTAGAGTAAGAAGAAAAAGTGAAAGTCCTAAATGCCCTGTAGCCTCCTGCTTATAAGTGTTGTGCACAACACACCCATAAACAAGGCTCTACTAGACATAACTTGTAGACTCCCTAGGACATAACTGCTCTGATACTACTTCTGTCATGCACCCGGTGCCTCATCTATCCTTGCATACCAACTTGCGACTAAGGGATTCTAAACATATAATGTCATACTTTGGCCATGGGCCACATTTCAAGACAATTTGCGAACGCTGACTAGACATCAATATAAATCTAGGCCGACAAGGCCGTCATAAGTACTACAGCTAGAAAACTAACAAAATATACATACAAGGATTACAAGCCCAACAGACTGCACTAACTGACAAGATATGTCTACAAACCTATATTAATGGATGTACTGTGATCACAATAGGGCCCCGACTAATACATAGCATATATATATACATATATACAATAGATGTACATAAAACTATAGATCTGGCAACTCTAAAGGACGCGAAGCTTACTGATCAAGCTAAACTCCGGCAACACCTACTGAGGAGGTCTATTCGTTTGTTTGTCTAAACCGGCACGCAAGAAATGCAGTGTCCCCGGCAAAAGGGACGTAAGTACGAAATAATGTACCGAGTGTGTAAGGCAACTGAATAACTAAAAGATGAAACTGAACTGATAATATAATAATTGAAAGTAACTGGGAGTCAAAGATAATCTGAAGATATGCTTACCTGCTGATACTGACTCAACTCTCTCAATATAGTAAGTAAAATAGTCGTCTGGCCTTATAGGGCTCGGTATACATAACTGCTCTGCCATAGTAGGCTCACTCATAGGCGCTCGGCCACAGTAGGCTCTCTCTCTCTCTCCATATATATATATATATATATATAGAGAGAGAGAGAGAGAGAGAGAGAACCTCTTCTCTCTTGACTGGAAGAAGACAATACTCAATTGAATATAAAGTCTCGATAAGGGAAAATGCTGTAATTTATGAGACTAGGATAATGTACATAAGTTCAGGAATACGAACTTCCCTTTATGCCTCGTTATCAAACTCCTGTAATTAAGAGATCATGCCAAAATGAAGGAAGGGCTTAGCCTTAACATACCTGGAGTAGGGAAAAATCCGTATGATATTCTTTAGAAAGACTGCACCGTACTCCCTTAGAATCGCAAAATCCCATTGCTATTATATTCCCTCACCTTAGTTTTAGGCTTTGCCATTCTATATAACTCCCTTACCAAATGAAATTTGATATTAATTCAAGATAAGTGTAGGGATGACTAATATGACTTCCCTTTCTATGTGTTTGCAAGGAATGTCTTACCATATTATCCATGTGTCCTCTTAATTGATTGTATAAAGTCAAGAGTCATTATCAAATCTTCCTCCACTTGCTGCCACGTGGGGGGCTTTGTTCCCACCTACAAGTATCCACAAATCCTTAATTACATGGTTAATCTCCCATTAAACTAATAATTAACCAATTGCCCACGTAATTAAGAATTATCTCAAACTACTTAAAATACTACTCATTTTTAATACACCTTATACATCATACTATTATGGTCATATAGTACCTTGTATGGAACTAATCCAAAAATATGAGGTATTGTAGCTTGGACCGTATTTTATCTCAAAATGCCAAACTTCGACGAAATTTATTTTCTTCGATTTGCTTACCCTCTCACCTTCACGAATTTACTCGTCACGTGTTTGAAATAGCATAATACTTATAATCTCCAAATAATCTTTTCCTTAAACGTATGTCAATTATATTACGACAAATTCAACGTACTATACTACATGGTATAACATAGTCGTAACATTATACTGTGGAGCGTAGCATCAACATAATACTGCGGAGTGTAACACTCCCACTCCAGGGCACTCTCTCACTCTCAAAATATCAGGTTTTATCTCATAAATGACTTAACCCCTCTCTCTACCCGGCCTTGGAGTTATTTAATGGCCTCCTATGAGTGCGGCGGCGCACCTGGGCAATTGGCCGCATACACAAGGCAGAAACTCCCAAAATATGGGCGGTTGTGCATCTGGCCGCTCATATGACATAGCTCCAGTGCAATGGCCATAACGTTCTGTTTACATATCCAAAGGATGAACGGTTTGATGCATTTGGCGACTAGACTCAAAGAGCTTTAATTTGATAGGTATACTACCTCCTAAGACTTTATAGTTTCGTAGCAGCATGCGTTTGAAGTAGGATGTTGTGCGAATTGAGACATCCTTTCCACGTAATGTATCCAACTTGTTCCACACAAATTCTTGCCATTCATAAAACTCCTTACTATGTTCAACACATCTTAAACACATATTTACATTTCAAAATGATGTGGCTCTATCCCATGGGCCTCCTTTGATACTCGAACACGTTATTCAAAAATACTGTTGGCACACCTTAAAATCTTAAATCATTAGGAAATTTTAACAGGGCTTTACACTACCAGAGGCCAAAAATCACATCAATTCTACGAAACGTAGCCTAATTCAAGACTATTGAAACTATGAACATCCGACTTCCAAAACTAATACCGATTCATACCAAAATAACTCCGATTGACCTCCAATTTTGTGCACAATTCATAAATGACATGGTGGACCACTTCCAATTTCCACAATTGGAATCTGACCCAAATATCTATAAAGTCAACTCCCTGTCAAACTTCTCAACATTACAAACCTTCAACTTTCTAACTTTTGCTAATTCAAGCTGAAACGACATACAGACCTCCAAATCACTATCCGAACATGCTATTAAGTTCAAAATCACCATTTGGAGCTATTGGAATAATTAGAACTCCATTCTGGAGTCGTCTAAACAAAATTAAAACTACAGTCAACTCCTTCAACTTAAACTTCCAACTTTGGGACTAAGTGTCCCATTTCACTCTTAAACTCACCCAAACTTAAACCAAACACCCCCAGATATTCACATAACCATAATACAAAATAGAGGAGAAACTAAATAGGGGATCAGAGCAAAAATACTTAAAACGGCAGGCCAGGTCATTACAACGATCACGAGGAGTAAGTCGCAAGCACGTAGAGTGTTATGGATGGCAGGTGAAATGTACTTCGAGTTCGCGAAGTGGTGACACATTTGCAAAGTGTTGGATGGGAGTAGTCATCATGATCATGAGTGGACGGTCACATTCACGTTGAAGGGTAAGCTCGACTTAGGAGTCAGACAGTAAGACTTCACGACCGCAATGTTATTTCCGTGTTCGTGTAGATCAAGAGTGTGTTGTGCTTTGTGTTTGCAACCATGGGCTCACGTTCGCGTATAGTATTTTGGAGGACAAGAAAGTTTGTTCTTCGTGATCACAAGGATATGTTCACGATCGCAAAGGGTATGCCTGTGTAGACTATTTAACATCTCTATTTCAAGGGGTTTGGTCAATATACCACATTTTGAGTTAAAGAGCTCGGTTTTGGGCGATTTGGGAGGGGATTTATCACAATTTGGGTTAGGGTAAGTACTTTTTACTTGAATTTGTTTATATTCCATGATTCTATCATTGTTTTTAGAATTTAATTGGTTAATTAAAGAGAATAAATTGGGGATTTTGGTAAAATATTTCCTAAAATTAAAATTTAGGATTTGTAGGTCATTTCAAGTCGGAATTGGATGAAATTGGTATGGTCGAACTTGCAAATGAATGTCTGTTCAGAGTTTGTGGGGTTGATTGGATTCCAAGGTGCGATCTCGGGGTTGACGTTTCGGGTTGACTTTTTGATTTTGATAAAGATCGAAGATTTATTGTTTGCAGTTGTTTTCTACAACATTATTTTATGATATTAAGTTGTTTGTGACTAGATTTAAATTGTTCGGAGGCCGATTCACGTGGGAAGGGATTTTTTGATTATTGACTCGCACGTTTTGAGGTAAGTAATATATCGAATCTTGGATTTGAGGTAAATTAACCCTGGGAACTATGTTACATGAGTCATATTGAGGTGACGCACATTCTAGGTGTCGAGAATGGGTGTGTGCATCGAGGTGTTCATGATTAGGGCTGGTTTTAGACTATTATGAGATTTCTTTTGCTATCGTGCCGTGTTATATTCGTGTATTCTCGACTTGTAAGGTTATTTGAGCCATGATGCATGTTAGAAATCGCGTCTAGGCTATGTGCTATTTTTTTGAAACATGATTGGGCTTGTTCTTACTGTTTATGATCTATTTGGCTATATTGCACTCATAATCTCAGTCACGATGCTATGTCTGTGTATGATATCTTTGTCTCAGTACTTTCTTATTTGATTCTTAACATGTTGTTGGTGCCTCCTATGTCTAACACTGTTTAACTGAGTTTTGTGAGATGTGATTATCTGAGACTTTATCAGTTAATGACTGAGTATGGCCATAGAGCCGATTTGGTATTGATTTTGAGGTGACGCGTACGCCATGCTCACATTGGGATAAGTGTTATTGTTTTGCTGTGACCCATGCAGTAGGCCCTATTATTTGGGCTATGTGATTATAATTAGTGCTTGGGCAGGATCCACCTCTCAGGAGTCTGACATGTCAGCAGTGGGTGCAGACATCTTGTTTTATATACCTGCTAAGTGTGATTATTCTTGATGGGTCCATACTGATATTGTTGAGTTGACATGTATATTTGACATGTACTTTACTCATGCTAGCTAGTAAATTAAATTTATTATCCGTGTTGGGATTTAACGGTTATATATGGGAAGTATGCCTAAATTCCTGATATGTGAACGAGCTGAACATGATATTATTGAGCTACATACATACATGTTTTTCCTTTAAATCATGAGTTGTTATTAGTTATTAATATTGGTATCTAAATGTTTCTTCTTATCTCGTCACTACTTCCATACCAAGGTTAGTTTTGTTACATATTGCATGGGGTTGGTTGTACTCATACTACAATATGCACTTCATGTGCAGATCCAGGTACTTTCGGACGAGGTGATTTCTAAAGTTCTTGTAACGACCTAATTAGTCATTTTGAGTATTGTATCCACGTTCCCCTATTTATTGTCTCTTCTTTTTTTATTTGTGGTTACGTGACTTGTCAGGGTGGTTGGTTTGGTTCCGGGTGAGTTTTGAAGTGAATTGGGACACATAGTCCCAAAGTTGGAATCTTAATTTGAAAGAGTTGACCGAAGATTGACTTTTGTATTAACGACCCCGGAACAATGTTTTGATGGTTACGATAGCTTCCTATAGTGATTTGGAACTTATGTATATGTCCGGATGTGAATGTGCAGACCCGTACTTTGTTCTGACTTGAATTGGCGAAAGTTAGAAAGTTGAAGGTTTGGAAGGTTGATAGCTTTGATCGAGGGTTGACTTTATTGATATTTGGCTCAGATTGTGATTTCAAGAAATGGCATAGGTCCATTATGACATTTGGGACTTGCATGCAAAATTTGAGGTCATTATGAGGTGTTTAGGCTTGTTCGCCATTAGTTTTGAATTTGGAAATGTTCATTAGTTCATTAGCCTTGAATTGGGATACAATTTGTGGTTTTGTTGTTTGATGTGATTTGAGTGTTCGAGTAAGTTATATTATTTTTTAGGATTTGTTAGTGTAATTGGCTGAGGTCCCGAGGGCTTCGGGTGTGTTTTGAATGGGTTTTAGACTTTCTTCATGTGTTGGAACGTTTCATTTCTATGCTTCTGGTATCCTTCTTCGCGATCACGTAGAGTCGTTGCTAGCACATAGGTTTTTTCACTTCGCATTTGGGAAGAGAAGGATGCATTGACAAAGCCTTGGGGTGTTTGTTCATCGTGAACGCGATTGTCGGGCCGCGTCCGCGTAGAAAGAAGGTGAGGTTGTATGGTGGCACACATTATTTATCGCGGTGGCGAGGAAGGAGCCACGATCACGAAGCCTGAGGACATTTTGTCACCACGATTGCATTTGCAGCCTCATGTTAACGTAAGAGGTTTAGGGATTTGGTGAATTTTTGCTTCGCGATCGCGGAGTCTTTTCCGCGACGATGGAGAGTTGGTGAAATATAGTACTTTATTTCGAGGGTTTGGTTCATTTTAACATATTTTGAGTTGTAAAGCTCAGTGTTGTGCGATTTTGGATAGGATTTTCACGGTTTGGATCGGGGTAAGTGTTTTTAACTCAAAATTGCCCATTATTCATGATTCCATTATTGTTTATTTTATTTAATTAGTGATTTGTGGAGGAGAAATTTGGGGTTTTTTTAAAATCTTTCCAAAATTATAAATTGAGGATTTGAAGGTCGATTTGAGATTGGAAATGGATAATTTTTTTATGGTTGGACTCCTATTGGAATGAGTGCTCAATATTTGTATGTTTGGTCAGGTTTCGAGATGCGAGCCTGGGTTGACTTTTTGAGTTGACTTTTTGATTTTCATCAAAAATTGAATCTTTATTATCAAATCACGCCCCGAACACGGGGAGCACGACAGACACTCAACCAAGATATCCCGGACGAGCAAGCCTGTACAATACCTTCTACCTGAACTTACTCAAGTATGATAGTAAAATCCAATTCATTATTTAATCAGTGGGGAGAATCAAGAAAACAACAACACCAATTCATTATCAGCAGTTACATCATTTATAAGCTTCCAAAATACTAGTTTGATACAATTACAACATTACTAGTTTGACTTTCCCCACCCCAACATACCCTCAACGCTATGTCTACGGATCCTCTATTAGATACAAAAGAGTACAATGATAGTGCTGACAACAAGGTTCCGACTATATCTCAAAACTTGGTGATAAAATGAACAAAAGATACATGACCTCGAGTGAAGTGGGGCTGACCAAATCATCTAGGAAACGAGTGTAGTGCTATCGCAGATCAATGTCGCATGTTGTGGAATCACCAGCATCCATTAAAGATGCAACGCCCCGGCAAAAGAGACGTTAGTACTTTCAAAAAGTACTAGTATATATGACTAAACACTCTCTCAAAGAAACGAGCAGTAATGCAAGTAAGGATAGTCATAATATTAGTTAAAGCCTCAAATAATTACCAAATATCAAATTAGAGATAGTATAAGTTTTTAAATAAATTTCCAAATTTTATGTTGGGAAATCTTTGGTACCGGTATACCACTATGCAAACTTTTAATTATGATTTCCAACACAGTCACCACCATGTGTACGGCATGGCGTCCGATCACGACTCGATCGGCTAGGCTGTTTTATGCGAGACATCAACCAAATTGCAATTTTAATTACAATTTCTAACACAGTCACTGCCATGTGTGCGGCATGGCATCCGATCACGACCGGATCAGCTAGGCCGTCTCATGTGAGATATCACCCTTTGCTATCAATCATCCCATTTCATATTTCTTTCACATCTCTTCATTTCATTGGCACTAATGGTAAAAATTGTATTATTTCTCTTGGCACATTGGCCGTGTTTCATATTTCATATTTCGCATTACATGATTCGTATTTCATGTTTCATATGTCATGCACACCTTTTTACTTTCAACCATCATCATGGAATTTCCAACAACAAGACATTTCTATTCAAGACATTTAAGCATACATTTGAGCGAATATGAGTCTTAGGCACATCACGATTTCTTACACAATCTTTCATTAGCTTTCATTTGAAACACAACTTGAATTCAAGTCATTTAGATATGCAACCCATACTTTGAACACATTATCAAATCGTAGTACAACATAACAAGAGCATTTGAATTTCATATTGATCACGGATGTCTGTTGACAGCAGCTTATTCGGGTAATCGTTTCACAATGAGCAACTCGAGACTTGCATGGATATTGTGGGGTTCAATTTTTAAGAGAAGATTTTAGCCAACATACCTCACTTGAGCTTCTTTAACTCTAAAATGTTCCGGAAATCTTAGCAACTTCAATCAATTTTAGAAAAGTATCAAATTGAATTAGGAAGATGATCATGGTTCTAGCTCATTTGAGCATTTTATCAAGCACTGGGTGTACACTAAGGTTTCAAGGTCCTTTTATGGAGAATTCCTTCATCTCACAACCCCTTCTTTACTATTTTAGATCAACAATCTTCCTACATCCCATGATCAATCATGTACGCAAAATAAGCCACTCCCATACCCATGAATTATCTTACGAATTGCCCATTTATAATTAAATTTCGAAATTAAGTGATAGGGTGTAGAAACTTACCTCTAGTATGAAGACCTAGTGTGCTTCCCTTGTTAATTCTTCCAAGTTTGTGAGTAAGAATTGGGGAAAATTGCTTGAGGAACTCTCTCCCTCTCTAGAGCCCTTTCTCTCACTCAAAATATCAAGTTCTCCCTTCAGAAATGATCCATAGAGTCTAAATAACGAAATGGGGTCGGGTTATAAAAACCCAAAAATGAAGCTTGGAAATGGGATCTGCGGTCGCATATGTGACCGCATAATACTTCTGCGGTCCGTGAAATGCACCGCGAAATGGCCCTCTAAAACTGGGCTGGTCTGCTGCACTCTGTGACTGTTATGCGGTCCCTAGACCTGTTCTGCGATCGCATAATGCGCCGTAGAACCTCCCTCATCAAAATTTCCATGCTGGTTCTGCGATCAATGTGCGGCCTCTGAAATTGTTTTGCGGTAGTGTAATGGGACCTGTAATGACATCCAAAAATGTCCCAAATGACTGCCTCACTCTGCGGCCATTCTGTGGACCGCATAGTTATTCTGCGGCCGCATAATGGGCCGCAAAAATGCCCTATTCTGCCAAACATATTTCTTCAACTTCTCTACCATGACATCAACCGTGAGATGCGCTAAAGCGCAACGAATTCCAGAACCTTCATTTCTTCAACGGTTGGAGCAACCGTGTCCAATGGTTTGAGAAACCTTATCCAATGGTTCGAGCAAAAACTAGAATTTCTAGCAACTTCAACAAAGCTCAAATCGATCCGAACCCTATCCGAAACTCAGTCGAGGCCCTCGGGACCTTTACTAAATATACTAACACGTCTTTAAATACAATACAAACTTAGTCGAGGCCTCAAACCGGGTCAAAAAATGTCAGAATTATAAATCGCGCCTCGAATCGAATTATGAGTTTATGAATTTTCCAAATTCTATAATTTGCGCCTAAACATATCAAATAAATCCGAAATGACTTCAAATTTTGCACAAGTCATATATGACATAATGGACCTGTTTCAATTTCTTGAATCGAAATCTGACCCCGTTATCAATAAAAGCAACCTACGGCCAACTTGTAACTATTTTAAAACTTCAACTTTTCCAATTTTCAACATAATGAGCCAAATTGTCCAACAGACTTCCAAATCCAAATCCGGACGTACGCCTACATCTGAAATCACCATCCGAAGCCATTGAAATCATAAAAATTCTATTCTGGAGTCGTTTGCACAAACGTCAAACTCCGGTCAACACTTTTCTTTTAATCTTCTTAAATGAGAATTGTTCTTCCAATTTAATCTCGAATCATCCGAAAACTAAACTCGACCGCTCATGCAAGTTATAATACATATTACAAAGCTGATCGAGACCCTAAACTATTGAACGAGGTGTTAATTCTCAAAACCACAAGTTGGGTCGTTACATTTATCTCATTCATTGTTGAGTTATTCTTATTTTAAGTCATTAATACTTATTATGTCATTCATTGTTGAGATTATACTTCCATTTCATTGTGTTATTGTAATTCTTGTGTTGACTTACCTGTCGTACTCCCGTGTTATTGTTGTTGTCGTTGTACTAGTGTTGTTGAGTTGTGGACTATGTGTGGTTGTTGTATTATGATTGTTGGTAAGGAAATATTGTGGCATATGGGTACATGTGGTGCGAGTTGTTATATTATGCTATTGTATTTCTAGTAGATGTGGGATTGTTTAGAGGATTGTCAAGGTGTTTGCACATGAGTTGTTCGTGCTATTGTTATTATTGATATTGGCACATACAACATGACAAGGCAGGCTATATATGTTTGGTTTGAGCGCGTGGAGAAATAATGTGGGATAATTATTATGTGCATGTAGTGAGATAAGGCGGGCATTTACTTTATTGTTGTGCACACGCCGAGACAAGGAGGCTATGTCGGGGATGATTTGTGATGGCCAGGAGGCATTGTCATTGATAATATCTGTGTGGTGGTATGACTATCTTGTGTGAGTCATGAATATCAAGGGCTTTAGTTTTGTTTTTTCCAATGTGCTATTCGGAGTCTCAGATCTTACTTGTTGACTAGAGCTGTTATAGTACACTTACACAACCATACACCGTAATTTTTCTCCTATATCAATCTAGAAGTACAATTCTTGATGTTCATTGATCATGTGCATGTATTCTTGTATATTTGCTTTATGTGTGAGAACTGGATTATTGGCATGTAAGCTGTTTGTGGGGATATAAGATATTGTTACTGTTGGCACATGCGTTATCCACGCGGGTACGAGGTTATTATTATTGTTATTGGCACATGAGTTGCCCGTGCAGCGCGCGAGGTTTTCGTGCAGTTGTGATTAACAAAGTGGGAACGAGATGTCATGTGATTATGAATCAGGATTTGGGACCCGTGATTTGTGATTATGAGGCCTGGTACCTCGGTGTAATTCTTATATAATCCTTGTGAAATAGTAGTTGATTATTTGGTTGTCACTGTTTTCCTTAATTGGTTTCACTATTACTTTCACTGTGTTTTGGTTACCTTGCAACATTATCACATGTTTACTCCTCGTTGCTTACTATTGCTCCTCCTTTCCATTTGCTAGCGTTATAGACTTATTCTTTCCCTGTTTAGCCTTACATTGATATTCGTTCCTCTGTTAGCTTTATATTATTACTTGCACGGGTTATTTTTTCTAGTAGGTGTCGCGACTGTTCTTTATCACTACTCCACTGAGGTTAGTCATAATACTTACTGTTCACCATGGTGGTGTACTCATGCTACACTTTTATACATTTTTATTCTGATCTAGTACATCTGCCTATGTCGGATGCTAGTGACAGACCATTCATTTTCGGAGACTTAAAGGTAAACCTGCTCGATGCTCGCAGGCCTCAGAGTCATCACCTTCTTTTAGTTGTGTTATTGTTTATCTCATGTTCATACCAGTATTGTATTTAGAGATTATTAGTGCACTCTCTGTAGACCTTATGACTTGCTTCCACCAGGTTTTTGGAATTTTTGATAGTTGTACTATTTAGGTTTTATTATGATAGCTTAATAGTTTAATTTGATATCTAATATGTAAGTTGTGTTAACTCTCATTGTATGTTAGGCCTACCTAGTCTTGTAGTCTAGGTGCCACCACCACATCCTAAGGTGGGAATTCAGAGTCGCAAGTTGGTGTCAGAGCTCTAGGTTCAAAGGTGCTATGAGTCATACGAAAGCTTAGTAGAGACTTGCAGATCAGTACGGAGATGTCTGTACTTATCTCCGAGAGGCTACGAAACTATTAGGATCCTTCACTTCTTTCAATCCAATCTTGCGAGTTTTTTGATTTCAGAGTTTGACCCTTTGTCATTATGTTCTCATACAGATGGTGAGGACACAAACTGCAGTTAGCGATGATGCTACCCCCAGTGCCGGTGTTGCTAGAGGATGAGTCAGAGGTAAAGGTAAAGGCCGCGGAGGAGCATATGCTACAAGTAGAGAAACTACCAGAGCAGCAGTTGAGGAGCCGTTAGTAGCTCCGGCTGGGCGTCAGGAGAATTTAGCTACCCCCGAACATCAGGAGACTTTAATGCAGTTCCTTAGCATGTTTGGTATATTGGCTCGGGTGGGATTGATTACGGTTGCATCAACTACTTCACAGACTGGGGGAGGAGCTTAGATGATAACAACATGATAGGGGTCCAAGAGTTACTAAAGAAAAACAAGAAAACCATGCGGAAACTAAAAGAAAATAAAGAAACGAAAAAGACAGATAGAATGAATTCAAGAAAGAGTTTCTTGAATTCAAGAAGTCTATTCTTGAAGTTGAATCCAAGCAACTACAATTAGCTAACGAAGAACTAATAGCAATTGGTAGAGAATTAAAAATAAGAGGTAGATTCTGAAACCTGACCCTTTAGAATAACAAGAAAAATAATAATCCTAAACTTATAACCTTTCTTGAATACCTAGAAGTGATCTACAATTTCAAAAAAGGTTTAATCTTACCATCTAAAGTTGATTCTTGAAGGTTGAAGAGTAAATCCAAAAGTAGCCACACACAAGAGTGAAAGAAAAATCTCACAATTGTTGTCGGTATTGTCTATCATGATCTTCCTAGAAACAAAGAATATACCCCTTTATATAGAGAGGGAGTCACTTAATTCTACCAAAAAAATAAAGAAAGAAAATCCGAACTACTTCGGACAAAACGTCCTAACTACATTGCACAAAATGTCCAACTAGCTTAGGATATGATTTTGAAAGTCCAAAAACAATCTTGGAAATCTTTGAAAAAGAAATAAACTCCTAACTACTTTAGACAAACTGTACAATTACCATAGGATATGATCTTGAAAGTCCAAAACCAATCTTAGAATTGGAAAACATGAAAATGTTGAAAATCTTGAAGGAAATTTGCAAGCAACTTGGCACCAACATTCACTCAACATGGCTTCATGTAGGATTTATTAGGCTATAAGTTTGGACACGTTTTAGGCGCCAAAATGGTCCAAAAATGGGCTGATTAGGACCTTCTTCAAATGATGTCTCTTGGGATTCAGTACTCTTCTTCTTGGACATAAACCTGGGCCATAAAACAATTGCAACACCTAGTGAATTCATATCCTTTATATTGTCTATCATGGTATTCCTAAAAACAAAGAATATACCACTTTATATAGAGAGAGAGTCACTTAATTCTAACAAAATAAAATAAAGAAAGAAAATCCTAACTACTTTGGACAAAAAGTCCTAACTACATTGGACAAAATGTCCAACTACCTTAGGATATGATCTTGAAAGTACATAACTAATCTTGGAAATCTTAGAAATATTTGAAAAAGAAATACAGTCCTAACTAATTTGGACAAAATGTCCAACTACCATAGGATATGATCTTGAAAGTCCAAAACCAATCTTAGAATTGGAAAACATGAAAATGTTGAAAATCATGAAGGAAATTTGCAAGCAACTTGGCACCAACATTCACTCAACTTCTACCACGACTATTATACCCTTCTTTGACATCAAGTAAGTCCATTCTATGTTATAAAAATATGACTTCATGTAGGATTTATTAGGCTATAAGTTTGGACATGTTTTAGGCGCCAAAGTGGTCCAAAAATGGGCTTATTAGGACCTTCTTCAAATGATGTCTCTTGGGATTCAATACTCTTCTTCTTGGACATAAACTTGGGCCATAAAACAATTGCAACACCTAGTAAATTCATATCCTTTATATTGTCTGTCATGGTATTCCTAAAAACAAAGAATATACCACTTTATATAGAGAGGGAGTCACTTAATTCTAACAAAATAAAATAAAGAAAGAAAATCCTAACTACTTTGGACAAAAAGTCCTAACTACATTGGACAAAATGTCCAACTACCTTAGGATATGATCTTGAAGTACAAAACCAATCTTGGAAATCTTAGAAATCTTTGAAAAAGAAATACAGTCCTAACTAATTTGGATAAAATGTCCAACTACCATAGGATATGATCTTGAAAGTCCAAAACCAATATTGGAATTGGAAATCTTGAAAATCCTGAAGGAAATTCGCCAACAACTTGGCACCAACTTTCACTCAACTTCTACCACGACTATTATACCCTTCTTTGACATAAAGTAAGTCCTTGCTATGCTATAAAAACGTGGCTTCATGTAGGACTTATTGGGCTGCAAGTTTGGACACATTTTAGGTGCCAAAATGGTCCAAAGGTGGGCTGATTAGGACCTTTTTCAAACGATGTCTCCTGGGATCCAATACTCCTCTTCCTTGACATACACTTGGGCCATAAAATAATTGCAACACCTAGCCAATTCATATACTTGATATTGTCTATCATGATCTTCCTAAAAACAAATAATATACCCTTTTATATATACAGGAAGTTACTTAATTCTACCAAAACAATAAAGAAAGAGAATCCTAACTACTTTTGACAAAAAGTCCTAACTACTTTGGAAAAAATGTCCAACTACCTTAGGATATGATATTGAAAGTCCAAAACAAATCTTAGAAATCTTAGAAATCTTTGAAAAAGAAATAAACTCTTAACTACTTTGGACCAAATGTCTAACTACCATAGGATATAATCTTGAAAGTTCAAAACCAATCTCAGAATTTGAAATGTTGAAGGAAATTTGCAAGCCACTTAGCACCACCTCTCACTCATCATCTAGCACAACTATTGTACCCGTCTTTGACATCATGTAAGTAATTTTTATGTTATAAAAACATGTCTTCATGTAGGACTTAATGGACTGCAAATTTGGACACATATTAGGTGCCAAAATGGTCCAAAAGTTGGTTGATTATAACCTTCTTCAAAGGATGTCTCTTGAGATCCAATACTCCTATTCTTGGACATAAATTTGGGCCATAAAACAATTGTAACACCTAGCCAATCCATATCTTTATCCTTGAGCTCTTTCTCCCAATTAACAACTTCTCTATTTGCACTTGAAGTCTAATGACCTTGTTTTGCAACTCTTTAGCTTGACATCTTTTTAAAGGCCCTTTTTGAGATTCATAAGCTTTATCATTGTCCTTTAATAGAGTTGAGCTTACTAGGATGCTACAATTCCCCTCTTCTTAAAGAAAATTCATCCTCAGATTTTGACCTTACAAGAAAAAGAAAACAGGCACTAGTAAATGGCATCCACTAATCTGAAACAATAGTGGGAATAAAATAAGATGGTGAAAATGTGTCCATTTAACCCAATTAATCCTAATAGGTTTAAATACTCTCTTATAAAGCATATGGACATCATCATCCCAATAAAATTTATGCCTACCTAGATTAATACAATAAAAACCTCTCTTAGATGCACTATGCAATGGAACTTGCAATTCGATCTTGTCGGTAAGGTAGTCCATAGGCATACATGACAAAGAAATTATAAAAGATCTACCACACATCCATTTAATATAAGTATCTCTACTACATGTATCATCGAAGACACTTTTATGATATAGCCAACTATCTACAATTACAAATCTCTTGGATTCCTCTACCTGAAAGAGTATTTGATCGCAAACGTTACAAGAATCATTCATATCTTGTTTTCTAGTAGAAAACACTTAGACAAGCTCACAATGAACATGACTTAAAGAATAACTCCCCATACCACCACAAAAATCACATTCTAGAAATTGATTACATGAAAACTCATTAACCACTTCAATAAGAGAAGAAGAAATGTTTAACTCATTCACAAGTCTCTTCTCATAAAATTCACGCCTCTTTCTACCAAATTGGAATACATAATCATCTATGTCATACACAATTTCAAAAGGAAGCAAATTACTCTTGTACTTTAAATTAGATATTACAAATAATGACTTGATATGCATCAAAATATCATCATCCACAAAAACTATAAAGTCACCAGCATAAGAAATAAGAGTATAATTCATTACCTCAAAAAATACCTTGGGTTTTCTAGAAAGGCCAAGAATGCAAATAAACCAATTATACATATTGTACTTGGACTTATTTACCAATGGAACATCACCACCTTGTATTTATTTATGAAATGGCTCCAACATAGCAATGCTTTTAGGCAAATCCGTGTCATAAGCCTATATATACGAATCAAAATAGTCAAAAGGTTCAATAACAAATAATTTAACCAAGCTTTTATCTTCCACCATTCAATAAGAATTAATATCACCAAATTCATGTTGGAATCTAATTGGATCTTTTGCCACAGGTTTTTGCACCTCACCACCCCTTTCAAAAGGTATTTCAACACGTGTCTGCATACAATTACAAGAACTAAATGAAGAAAGAGTTAATGGGTTAGGAAGTAAAGAAACTTTTTTCTTGCTTACACTCTCTTTGGATTTTATCACAACACTAACATTTTCCTCACCCTTAGCCTCTTTTCACTCACTAAAGAGTTTTTCTCTTCTTCACTCAATCCCTCTTGTGTTTCTCTCTCTACCTCACATGACATCCCACTTTTTTCACTCAAGTCAACCTCTCCTTTTTCCTCTCTTGGAATGTCAACATGCACTCCCTTACTCCTCTCATTCTTTTCTCTCTCATATTTTTCCACATTCTCTTTAACAAGCTTTTCATCTTTACAAATTTGTGGGGGAATCAGAATCCCAAGAATGAGTTTCTTCCCATTAACCGCAAAAGAATATCTATTTTTTCCATACTATATGAAGCACTTTTATACACATACCATGGCCTTCCCAACAAGATATGACAACTATTCATGGGAATAACATCACACCAAATAACATCCTCATACCTTCCAATAGAGAATGGTAATAACACTCTTTTATCCACCTTCACTCCTTTCAGCATGTAGGGTTCAATAAGCTAAACACAAAGCAAGTTCAATTTCTCAACAATATAAGTGCTAATTAAGTTATAGCCAAATGCTTTGTCAATTCTAAGGGCATGAATCACAGACATCACTTTAGCTCTGGTTTGAAAAATAACTTTACCATTGTCTTCCTTCCATTCGGTATATTGTAAGTTTGATTTTTCAAGTTGTTGAGTCATAGCTCTCCTCCTTCCACTGTAACTACCTGTTTGAGACATATTGGCATAGATTAGAAGAAATATGTCTCAAATTTGCCTTTTACTTCTAATGTTCACTTATCTTGCCTTTTTCCACTCAAAGCAACTCTTGGTCGTTAATATTTAGATTTATTAATAAACCATACTAGTCACAACCTTAGTGATAAGCATGTGGAGTGAGAAAAAGAAAAGAAAAGTGAAGGACAAAACCTAGGAAGAATAGGAATTGGTTAGTAGAAGAAAAAATGAAAACTTTAAGAAACCCAAAACCCACTAGAATAAGGAAATAAGTTACCTTAATCTTCAAGAACTAGGATCCCCTCTTCTTGTTTCCTTTCTTGACTTGGAAACTAAATAATACTTGAATTCTGAAAATACAAATGGGCAATAACACTTCTTTTTTCTTTTGGGCTGATTTTAATTTTTTTTATACAAGAACCTTCCAAGATTATCAAGACTGAAATCATGATTACCCTATGCTCTGATACAAGTTAAAAACTACACGATAGGGGGTCCAAGAGTTACAATAGAAAAACGTGCGGAAGCTAAAAGAAAATAAAGAAACAAAAAAATGGAAATTAAAAATAGATTGAATTCAAGTAGAGTTTCTTGAATTCAAGAAGTTTATTCTCGAAGTTGAATCCTAGCAACAACAATTAGCTAATGAAAAACTAATCGCCTTTGGTAGAGGATTAAAAACAAGAGATAGATTGTGACACACGGCCCTTTATAATAACAAGAACAATAACAAACTTAAACTTATCACCTTTCTTGAATACCTAGAAGTGATCTATGATTTCGAAAAGGGTTTAATCTCACCACCTTAAGTTGATTCTCGATGGTTGAAGAATAAATACAAGAGTAGCCACACACAAGAGTACAAGAAAAATCTCATAATTTTTGTTGATATTGTCTATCATGATCTTCCTAAAAATAAATAATAAACCCCTTTATATAGAGAGGGAGTCACTTAGTTCTACCAAAAGAATAAAAAAAGAAAATTCAAACTACTTTGGATAAAATGTCCTAACTACTTTGGACAAAATGTCCAACTACCTTAGGATATGATGTTCAAAGTCCAAAATCAATCTTGGAAATATTTGAAAAAGAAATAAAATCCTAACTACTTTGGAAAAGATGTCCAACTACCATAGGATATGATCTTGAATGTCCAAAACCAATCTTGGACTTGGAAATCTTGAAAAGCTTGAAGGCAATTCGCAAGCAACTTGGCACCAACATGCACTCAATTTCTAGCACAACTATTGTACCCTTATTTGATATACAATAAGTCCTTTCTATGTTATAAAAATGTGGCTTCATGTAGGACTTATTGGGCTGCAAGTTTGGACACATTTTAGGTGCCAAAATGGTCCAAAGGTGGGTCTGATTAGGACCTTCTTCAGAGGATGTCTCTTGGGATCCAATAGTCCTCTTCTTGGACCTAAATTTTGGCCATAAAATAATTGTAACACCTATCCAATTCATATCCTTTATCCTTGAGCTCTGTCTCCCAATTAACAACTTTTTTTTTGCACTTGGAGTCTAATAACCTTGTTTTGCAATTCTTTAGCTTGACATCTTGTTAATGGCCTCTTTGAGATTCCTAAGCTTTATCGTTGTCCTTGAATAGAGTTGAGCTTCCTAGGATGCTATCATCATACCCATGCCTCCCGCACTTTAGAGTAGCGAGAATGTGTTGATCAGGTTCCGAGAGTTATGCCAGCATAGCTTGTTAATTATGTCTAGCATGAGCTCAGGCTAGAGGCATCTGAGGAGGAGTAACTAAGACGTGTGAGGTTCAATAAGTATCAATCTCTTACTTACTGAGGATGCACATGGTTTTCTAGACAAGTGTCATCGTATTCTGCACATCATGGGTGTTGTTGAGATGAGCGGAGTCGCCTTTACTACATTTTAGCTATTAGGAGTAGCATATATGTGGTGGCAGGCTTACGAGGAGAGTAGTCCAGCTGATGCAGCCCCACTCACTTGGGCTCAAATTTTAGAGATGTTTTTAGAGAGTTTGTTCCCCGGACCCTTGGAGATACATGGCGCACAGTGTTTGAGTAGCTGCGTTAGGGGACTATGTCAGTGTCAGAGTATTCCCTTAGATTTGGTGAGTTATCCCAACATGCGCCTGCTTTGATTGCTACAGCCAGAGATTGATTTTACAGATTCAATGAAGGACTCAGTTATGGTAATAGATTTAGCATGACTCGTGAGTTGGAGACTTATACTCTATTTCAGCATGTTACGGAGATCACTCGAAGGTTTAAGGGTATGCGGGGCCAAGAGAGGGAGGACATGGAGTCTAAGAGGTCTTGTGGACCGGGAGGATCTAATGATCCCTATTTTGGAGGTAGGACGCATCATGGTAGAGGTTTTGTGGGCCAGCCAGTTCAATCTGCACTTCAAGTTTGACGTGGTGCTATAGATATCCATGGGTCTCGAAGTACCCGTTTAGGACAGCTTCCATAGCCATGTCAGTGGAGAGGTTGCTTTAAGTATGGGGATACTAGGCACATGGCGAGGGATTGTCCCAGACTTTAGGCTGGTGTACCACCACAGAGTATTC
Organism: Nicotiana otophora; assembly: GCA_000715115.1. Taxonomy (NCBI): domain Eukaryota; kingdom Viridiplantae; phylum Streptophyta; class Magnoliopsida; order Solanales; family Solanaceae; genus Nicotiana; species Nicotiana otophora. Next base: position 77,535 of record AWOL01S0012775.1, on the reverse strand, counting down.
AGGCTATGGGCTTCACTCCAGTTACTTCTATACCTGCTTCACCAGCTAAATTTGGAGGTCAGGTGTGTAAAGTTCATCCTAGAGGGGGAGGCCAGCCCCATTGTTATGTTTTTACTGGTTAGACTTAGGGTGGTGTACTATATGATATCGTTACATGTATTGTTTCGGTTGGTTATAGAGATGCATTAGTAGTATTCATCCTGGTTCTATCTATTTGTAAGATTTATCCAACCTTGCTTCATGTATGGATGTGTTTCGT
>AWOL01S0012775.1:46418-75560 GCA_000715115.1 Nicotiana otophora | reverse complement strand
AACTTTTTGTTACTTAATATGGTAGGTTTTGATGTGATTTCTGGATGGTTTGGCTACGACTTATGATTTAGGTGCCCTACAAGAATGGGGAGTCAGCTACATGTTTTGAGTTTGTTCCACCAAAGTTAGGGTAAAAGGTTTCAGCTAGTGTGATGTGTATTCTACTTGTGATTCAATGTTGAGGATGGGATCCTCGTGTTTTTGTGTGGGTTGGTATGTTTGGAGTGGGATAACTGTCGTGCTAGAGTTATATTAGGATGAAGATCCATTGTGATTAGTTCGTATGTTGTGTTTCTCCCTTGTGGAATGGATTCATAGTATGGTACTGATAGGGAGTTGTGCCTGTCAGATTTGTCGGGTAGCTCTCACATGTGTCTCTCTTTCCATCTTTGGTTGTATTCGAGTTGTGATGGTTCTATACGGATTGCATTGAATGTGTCTAGGCAACGTGGGGTGTCTATAACGATTTGACCGGTCGTTTTGAGTATTGCAGCCTCGTTTCCCCATTTACAACTTATTCTTTGTTCAATTATAATTATGTGACTTGTCGGGGAGGTTTCAGAATGAATTGGAACACTTAGTACCAATATTTAAAGCTTAAGTTGAAATAATTGATGGAATGATGAATTATGTGTAAACGACATCGGAACGGAATTTTGATGGCTCCAATAGCTCCGTATGGTGAATTCGGACTTAGGAGTGTGTCCGGATATTTATTCAGAGGTCCGTAGTCAAATGTTTCTTGAAATGGCAAAAATAGAAAATTTAAGTTTGGAAGTTTGACCGGAGAGTTGACTGTCACGCCCCAAACTCGGGGAGCGCGACCGGTGCCCAACCGAGCGAACCCGGCTGAGCAAGCCTGTTAGATTTCCTTCTACCCAAACTCATCCATGAATAAATAGGGGATGCACTTCATTAATCAAGCACTAAAAATATTTCATTAAAAACTCCCATTTTATTTCCATTAGCAGCTTCATTCATAATTTCCAAATTATTACAAGTTTATAGATATAATGAAAAACATGTTTGCCAAATACTAACATTTCTGGTTCAATTACCCATATCAAATACAACCCACAACCTATCTATAGAGCCTCTAAGTACAACATAAGAGTATTATGGAAGTGCCGGCAACAAGGCTGCGGCTAGAGAGTGACTGCTAACGAGGACCAAAGCTTCCCGCTGATACGCCACCTGAATTCATTGCAGATCTATCGCCCCCAACAAAAGGGACGTTAGTACATATGGAATAGTACTAGTATGTAAAGCTAATTGTCCTCTTTCAAAATAGAATGCCAACATAAAAGGGAAAAACATAGAAACAATAATCAACATTCAATGATATCCAATTTTCCAGTTAAAACATATTAATTTCCAAAATACGAAGATAATATTATTTTTGGTTGGAAGATCTTTAGCACCGATATACCACTGTTCACAATATCACCATTCACAATACCAATGTTCACATTACCAATATTCACAATAACAATACCACCGTACTCTTAGCACGGAGTCCGATCACGACCCGATTGGCTAGGCCATCGCATTAGAGACATCAACCACAATCACAATTTCAATTACAATTTCCAGCAAAATCACCACCATGTGTGCGGCATGGTGTCCTGTCACGACCAGATCGGCTAGGCTATCTCACCGCAAAGCCGTGTGGATCGACATCATCCTTTTCTATCAATCATCTCATCCCAATTAAGGGGAATAATGTAATCACATCAATCGCATTCCAAAAAAAGGGGAATACTTATGTCACATCAATCTCATCCCAAATAAGGGGAATGATCACAATCCACTCCTACACCAGCATGAGTAGTTTCGGGGTTAGGTTATTTAAATCTACCCATCCTCAGTGACTATCGATACTCCCAAAAATATTTTTTTGATTTGCATACAAAGGAAACAACAATACAAATGCATTTTCCTCATAACCTTTCACACCATTTATAGACTCATTGGCATTTTCATCCTCTTACAACATCATTATCTTATTGGCTTTCTTGGCCATACATATGATTCTTCATTCATGGCACAATGGCCGTATTTCATATTCCACACCTTCATTTCTATCCTTTCATGGATCATCATCATAAATATCAACATATATAATATTCCAGAAATCACAACTATAGGTTCATTGAAAATGATGAATTTAAGCACAATAGATTTCTTTCCAAGAAATGGAGTAAAATGATTGACAATCGAAGCACAAGCTAAAATCATAAACAAGTAACACACCATTTATTCTTGAATTACTTTTCCCCAAAAAGGGCAATACACAATTTCCACTCACGAATATGTAAGAATGCAAAACATAATGAAAATACTCATAAATAACATTAGTTAAAACAGCCACATTCGGGCATGACTTGAGTATATAAGCTTTTAGGAAAATCTATCTTCGAAGTCAATTCTGAATAGGTGAATCAGGGCTCATTTAATAACCTTTCTCGCATTATTTCATTTCATTGGCATCATTGGCCACGAATATAACTTTCATTCTTGGCACAGTGGTCACACTTTATATCTTCAACTCACTTCTTTCACTTTCAAGCATCTTTATAGATTATCAACAATAAGGCATTACCAATCAAGACTTCAGGTACACATATGAGTAATTAAGAGTCTTAAGCATATCGAATTTTTCTCACACAAGTTGGCATCATAAATTTCATTTGCAACACCACTCAAATGCATAACATTTTAATGCACATATCATTCTTGAACACATTCCCGAAGGATAATATAATGTGATAGGAACATTCGGAATACATTTTGAATACATAATTCTCGACACTTTGATTATTCGGGACAATCAAATTAATTGGGAAAATCTAGGAACATAGAATAAGGAACTTGAGACAACAATACTTGAAACTTAAGGGAACGTCAAGGAATTCAATTCTAAGAGAGTAGTTTATCCAACATACCCCACTTTGAGCTTCCCTTAAATTACTACAACATTTCGGAAATTCTAGTGTAAGGCTCCATAAACTTTCGCAAAGGAAAAGTAATGTTTCATGGAGCCGGACTAGGCTTACGTGTTTGAGGTGGCGTACAAACTTTAGCTACCACCTGAGATGTCATTAGTGCACCCAGTGTTTCATGTGGCTATGTTAAAGAAAGTAGCTACCACCTGGTATTGTTGTTGCACCACCACCCTGCTATATATATTGAGGTGAGCTGGCATGGCCGCTTTGTGTAGGTATTGGTATCGTTGATGCATTTTCACCCGCATATATTGGGGTGAGGAGGCAGGGCCGCTTGTGTGAAAATGGGTATTGTGTTTACACATCCACCCGCATACATTGGGGTGAGGCGGCAGGGATGCTTGATTAGTGATTTGGTATTGTGTTTACACCTCCGCCTGCATTTATTGGGGTGAGGCGGTGGGGCCGCTTTGTTACAGAGGATCTCATCTTAAATTCTATAAATGTTAATGATAGCACTTGATGAGCTTGCTTTGGTTTAAATGGGTATCACTATTCTATTGTCGCCTTGATTCATCATATTCATACTGTATTTCCGAGTTCTTAAATTGGTGTTGGGTTTGCATACTAGTACTATTCAACATGTATTAACATCCCTTTTTTCCGGAGGTGCTACATCTTTAATGGATGCTAGTGGTTCCACAGCGGAGGATGCTGACCGATGATTGAAGTGCTCATTCTTCCCGGCTGACATGGTGAGAACCATCTCATTCCGGAGTTGTGCATCATTTGTTTAGTATGTGTTATCGTATTTTGAGGTATAGCCGGAGCCTTGTTGCCGGCACTATCATTGTACTCTTTGGTATTTTTAGAGGCTCAGTAGACTAAGTGTGGGTTGTATATGGGTGTTGGGAATGATAAACAAGTTGTGTTGTGATTAAATCATTTGTTCCACTTTAAACCATGAAGGTGTGTGTATGTTTTGAGACTTTAAAATGAAGTAATTTATGGTATGAAATTGGTATTGCAGACATGATCATATGTATCCTATTTATTCATGGATAAGTCTGGGTAGAAGGAACTCTAACAAGCTTGCTCGTCCGGGTTTACTCGGTTGAACAGTTTCGGGGTGTGACTTCTAGCAATCCCAATCTATTTTGAGACATAAAAAAATTGAACACAAATCAGGACAATATTCATGGTTTCAGCTCATTTGAGCATTTTATCAAACACTAGGTGTGCAAATTTGGCTACAAGGTTCTTCTATAAGATTTCCTTCACTCCTCAACCCAACATTTACTTATTTTAGCTCAACAATCTTCCCACAAACCTTATTGGTACAAGCATGTATAATTAATAATCCTACACCCAAGAATCATACCGCCAATCACCAATCGTTTACCCCAAACTCGAAATTGAAGACTAGGGGTTTGAGTCTTACCTCTTGAGTGAAAATCTTATGAGATTTCCTTGTTGGATTTCAAGGCATGAACAAGATTCTGATGAACAAAACACTTCATCTACTTCCTCTTTCTAGAACACTCTCACTTCTCTCTAAAATATCAGGTTTTAGCTTAAGAAATGACTTAACCCCTCTCATTACCCGGCCGTGGGGTTATTTAATGGGCTCCTACATGTGCGGCCGCGCACCTGGGCAAGTGGCCGCGCACACAAGGCAGAAACTCCCAAATATGCGCGGGCAAGGTCCAGTCAAATAGCCATAACGTTAAGTGAAAATATCCAAATGATGAACGGTTTGATGCAGTAGAATCTATACTTAAAGAACTTTAATTTTATAGGTAGATCACCACCTAAGTCATTATATGGAGGGAGTTATATTCATTTGAAGTCGGGCCTTGTGCAAATTGAAACATCGTTTCCACTTAATGTATCCAACTTGTTCCACACAAGTCCTGTCCATTCACAAAACTCCTTAGTATGTTCCAACACACCTTAAACATACATTATCAATTCAAAATGATGTGGCTATATCCCATAGGTATCCTTTAATACTCAAATACGTTATTCCCAAATACCGTTGGCACACTTTAAAATCTTAAATCAGTCAGAAATATTTACGGAACTAAGTTGACTTTTTGATATCAGGGTCAAAATATGATTCTAGAAATTTGAATAGGTCTTTTATGTTATTTATGACTTGTGTGCAAAATTTGGGGTCAATCGGATTTGAATTGGTAGGTTTTGGCGTCAAATGTAGAAGTTGGAATTTGTTAGTTTTCATTAGGCTTGAATTGGGGTATGATTTATGCTTTTAGCATTGTTGGATGGGATTCGAGGCTTTGACTAAGTTTGTATGATATTTTAGGACTTGTTTGTGTATGTAGTTTAAGCCCCGGGGGCCTCGGGTGAGTTTCGGATGGTTAACGGATCAAATTTTCGACTTGGAGTTTTGCTAAAGTTTTTCTTATGCACTGTATGGTTTCCTTCTACGGGATTGCGTGAGAAGGTTCGCGATCATGTAGGTAAGTCCGCGATCGCGAAGCTATTGGCTAGCAATACTATGCGAACGCGTGGATTAAGCCGTGTTTGCATAGTGTGAAGGAGAGAATTGGAAAATTCACGCGTTGTGCTATGCGATCGCATGTTGCTATCCGCGATCGCATAGGGTGGAGGAAGTTGTGCTTCACGATCGCGTAAGGTAAAATTTTGGCAGGTGAAAATTGTTCTTCATGATCGTGTGAGTTTGTCCGCGATCGCATAGAGAAAATTACTGGGTAGCAGAACTTAAGTTCTAAAAGTGAGACTCTATTTTTGACCATATGGAATTTGGGGAGATGTGAATTTTTGGAGATTTTCAAGGGAAGATTCGGGGTAAGTGTTCTTAACACAATTATGGTCAAATTACCTGAATCTATAGTTATTTTAGCATTTAATTGGTGTTATAAATTGGTAAACTATTGTGAAAACGCTTAAGGTTAAATGGATGATTTGAGGGACGAGCTACATGTTGATCATTATTGTGTAAATAGTTGAATTTGGAGGGGAAAGAGATAACTTTTATTTATTTGCAAATAATGAAGCCTAGTAGAATAACCCTGCACCCTGTGACAACAATCATGTGAAGACTTGAAAAGGCCTGCATCAGAAATGGATGGGAAGCATTAATGTGAAAGTGTTCGATGGATCTCAGAGAGCCAGTATTGGGGAAATCAATCTTGATATTCAGATGGGCGTGACCTGGTTTGATGTCAAATTTCAAGTGATAAACATATCCGCCACCTACAACTTGTTATCGGTACGGCCATGGATACACGTAGAATTGGGGCAGTTACTTTTACTCGGCGATAGGTTGTGAAGTTTGAGAGGAATCATCAAGAGGTAATTATTCACAGGGATAGAAGAAACCCTATCTACACCAACCGTACCGTGCTAGTTATCGATAACAGTAGGAAATTAGGAGGAGAAACATATAACCGCATTGAGTGGGTAAATACAACAAAGTGAAGTTTCCTAGTAGTTCGGTAGACTTTCAAAGATATGTATAGAATGCTTTGCACTGATCCACAAGACTCTACTAAACCTGCTCAAGATTCGTGAGACCTAAGCAACCTAGTGCTTTGATACTAACCTGTCATGATCTAACTCCCACCGGAGTCGCGATGGTTCCTAACACTACTTGCTAGCAAGCCAACTGTCTCATAATATCTTAATCATTTTAATATATCATAAGTATCTGATAAAAATAATTGAGACATTTCTACAACCATCGCAAAATCTGCTGTCAATGAGTACATGTGCACTACTGAGTGTCAAACACAAACAAATCCCTGGTAGAATTGTATAAGTAATAGAATAGTACTAAAGAAAATAAAGGAAAAGAGAGTCAAGGCATGCTGACGTCATAGCACCCTTTAAGTCTCCAACCAGGTACTAGCACGCATCTAGCGATCACCACGTGTTGATGCACCTGGATCTGCACACGAAGTGCAGAGTGTAGTATGACTACAGTCGACCCCATGTAGTCAATAAGCAATAGAATTAACCTTGGGCTGAAAGCAGTCACGAGCTCAAAAGAAGATAGTCAACTTCCAATATAATGACAACACAAGTATAATAATGACAATAACAATAAATAACTCAAAGGAATTAACATAGTTGACTCGATAATATTACAGAAATTTTGACATGATTTCAAGTTAACCTTTCTCGCATCATTTCATTTCATTGGCACCATTGGCCACAAGTGTAACTTTCATTCTTGGCACATTGGTCACACTTTATATCTTCAATTCACTTCTTTCACTTTCAAGCATCTTTATAGATTATCAACAATAAGGCATTTCCAATCAAGACTCCAGGTACACATATGAGTAATTAACAGTCTTAAGCATACCAAGTTTTTCTCACACAAGTTGGCATCATAACTTTCATTTGAAATGTGACTCAAAGCCATAACATTTTAATGCACATATCATTCTTGAACACATTCCCGAAGGATAACAAAATGTGATAGGAACATTCAGAACACGTTTTGAATACATAATTCTCGACACTTTGCTTTTTCGGGACAAACAAATTTATTAGGAACATCTCGGAACATAGAATAAGGAACTTCAGACAACAATAGTTGAAACTTACGGGAATGTCATGGAATTCAATTCTAAGAGAGAGTTTTGCCAACATACCTCACTTTGAGCTTTACTTAAATTACTACGACGTTCCGGAAATTATAGCAATCCCAATGTATTTTGGGACATAACAAAATTGACACAAATTAGGAAGATATTCATGGTTTCAACTCATCTGAGCATTTTATCAAACAACAACAACAACAACAACAACAACCCAGTATAATCTCACTAGTGGTGTCTGCGGAGGGTAGTGTGTACGCAGACCTTACCCCTACCATGATATAGAGGGGCTGTTTCTAATAGACCCTCGGCATCCTTCCCTCCAAGAACTCCCCACCTTGCTCTTGGGGTGACTCGAACTCACAACCTCTTGGTTGGAAGTGGAGGTTGCTTACCATCAGAGCAACCCTTTTATCAAACACTAGGTGTGAAAATTTGGCTACAAGTCTCTTCTACAAGTTTTCCTTCACTCCTCAACCCAATCTTAACTTATTCTATCTCAACAATTATCCCACAAACCTTATTGGTACAAGCATGTATAATAAATACTCTTACACCCAAGAATCATACTCCCAATCACCCATCTTTTACCCCAAACTCAAAATTGAAGACTAAGGGTTTGAATCTTACCTCTTAAGTGAAGATCTTGTGAGATTTCCATGTTGGATTTCAAGGCTTGAACAAGATCTTGATGAACAAAACACTTCATCCACTTCCTCTTTATCGAACACTCTCACTTATCTCTAAAATATCAGGTTTTAGCTCAAGAAACTACTTAAACCCTCTCTCTACCCAGCCTTAGGGTTCTTTAATGGGATCCTACATGTGCGTCCACGCACCAGGGCAAGTGGCCGCACATCTGGCCACACATATGACATAGGTCCAGTAAAATGGCCATAACTTTTTATTAAAATATCCAAATGATGAACGGATTGATGCGTTGGAAACTTGAATTAAAGAATGTTAATTGTATTTGTATGTCACCACATAATTCATTAAATGGAGGGAGTTATATTCATTTGAATTCGAGTCTTGTGCTAATTGAAACATCATTTCCACTTAATGTATCCAGCTTGTTCCACACAAGTTCTTGCCATTCACAAAACTCCTTAGTATGTTCCAACACACCTTAAACATACATTATAAATTTAAAATTATGTGGCTCTATCCCACAGGTCTTCTTTAATACTCAAATACGTTATTTCCAAATACCGTTGGCGCTCTTTAAAATCTTAAATTATTAGGAAATATTTACGAGGCCTACATTGACTTTTTGATATCGGGGTCGAAATCCGATTCTGAAAATTTGAATAGGTACATTATGTCATTTGTAACTTGTGTGCAAAATTTGAGGTCAATCGTCTTTCACTTGATAGGTTTGGGCATCGAATGTACAAGTTGGAATTTGTTAGTTTTCATTAGGCTTGAATTGGGATATGATTCATGTTTTTAGCATTGTTTGATGTGATTTTTGGCTTCGACTATGTCCGTATTATGTTTTAGGACTTGTTGGTGTATTTGGTTGAGGCCTAAGGGGCGTCGGGTGAGTTTCGAATGGTTAACGGATCAAATTTTGGACTTGGAGTTTTGCTTAAGGTTTTTTCGTGCACTGTTTGGTTTCCTTTTACGTGATCGTGTAAGAAGGTTTGTGGTCGTGCAGGCTAAATTGGACAGATTGAATATTTATGCTATGCAATTGGTTAGGTAAGTTCGCGATTGCGAAGCTGTTGGCCAACAGTACTAGGCGAACGCGCGGATTAAGCCGCGTTTGCATAGAGTGAAGGAGGCAACTGGAAAATTCACGCGTTGTGCTATGCGATCACGTTTGGCTGTCCGTGATCGCATAGGGTGGAGAAAGTTGTGCTTCACGATCTTGTGAAGGGATCCGCAATCACGTAAGATAAAATTGTGGTAGGGGAAAATTGTTCTTCGCGATCACGTGAGTTGGTCCGCGATCGCATAGTGGAAATGACTAGGCATCAGAACTTATGTTATGTTCATCTCATATTGGACTGTACCTATTGAGCTCGTCACTACTTTCATCCCAAAGGTTAGTCTTGTTACTTATGAAGTACACGGCGTCGGTTGTACTCATACTACATTCTATACTTCGTGTGCAGATCCAGGTACTTCCGGATATGACGACTGCTAAGTTTTGGAGAATAACTGTTGGAGATTATCGAGGTAACTGCTTGGTATCCGCAAACCTTGACTCTCTTTTCTTTCAGTTATTTGTATTGTTCTGTATTTCCTAACAGTGTTTTATCAGTCAGACTATGTCATCATTTAGATGCTCATGTACTCAGTGACAACGGGTTTGGGAGTGTATTTGTATCAGTACTTTTGTGATTTTCTATTAAATCTAAATATTATGTTTTCAATCGTAAAAGAATGTGTGATTTATTGAGGTTGTCTCCTTGCCTAGTAATGAGATAGGCTCCATCACGACATGTGAGATTTTGGGTCGTGACTGTGTCACATATTGATTGGGTGAGTATTTATGAGATTTATATGTTTCCTACATCATTAGCAGTGTTGGGTAGGTTTGGAACAGGGCTCTAGTTGATATAAAGATAGTTACCGGTATTGGGTTGTATTATGGGCAGCTATTATGGCCGATGGTATGGGTGATGTGTTTCATCATGTGGTTATACCTGGTTTATTTATGCATGAGTGTTTGGTGAAATGCTTGGATGTTGAAATTTGGTTCTAAGGCTTATTAGTATGGGTGGAAGGAATAATCTGCAGCTAAGGTAGTGCTGTTAGGCTTCTGAAGATTGGGGTGACGTAGGATCACCCGTGAGAATATGTATGGTGATTTCATTCAGTTATTTGATGACTTCAAAATGGTTCTTGGCATGTTCGAGGATGAAATTATTTTTTAAGAGGGGGAGAATGTAACGACCTGGCCGGTTGTTTTAAGTATTGTAGACTCGTTCCACTATTTATTGTCTCTATTATGTTCACTTGTGGTTACGTGACTTTCCATGGTAGTTGGTTTAGTTTCAGGTGTGTTTCAGAGTGAATTGGGACAATTAGTCCCAAAGTTGGAAGCTTAAGTTTAAAGAGTTTATCGGAGTTTGACTTTTGTGTAGATGACCCCATAACGATATTTTAATTGTTCCGGTTGCTTCGAATAGTGATTTTGGACTTAGGCATATGTCCAGAGGTGAATATGGATTCCCGTAAGTTGTTTTGACATAAATAGGCGAAACTTGGAAAGTTAAAGGTTTGCAAGGTTTATAGGTTTGACCGAGGGTTGACTTTACCGATATAGGTCTCGGATTATTATTTTGGGAATTAGAACAGTTCATTTAGTTCATTTGGCAGTTGGATGGAAAATTTCAGGTCATTCTGAGATATTTAGGCTTGTTCGCCGTTAGTTTTGCATTTAGAAATGTTCATTAGTTTATTAGGCTTGAATTGGGGCGCGATTTGTGATTTTGGTATTGTTTGATGTGATTTGAGGCTTTTAGTAAGTTCGCATTGTGTTTTGGGATTGGATGGTGTGATTGGCCAGGGTCCCGAGGGCTTCGGGTGTGTTTCAGATGGGTTTTAGACCATTTCTTCATGTGATGGAACTTTTGATTTCTATGCTTCTAGTATCCCTCTTCGCGATCTCGAAGAATGTGTTGTAATCGCATAAAGGCTTCACTGGCAGGTGGCTTTTTGCTTTTTGCGTTCACGAAGATAAGGATGCATTAGCAAAGCCTTGGGGTGTTTGTTCATCGTGAACGCGAGTGTAAGTTAATCATGTTAGTTTTGAGGTTGAAAATATTTAAGATCATGAACTGTAAGTACCAAGAGGGTATGAAGGATTAGAACCTAAAATAATCGAAGAAAATAAGTTTCATCAAAACGCCAAGTTGGGAATGCTATAACCCGTACTTTGGGGTTGATACTAGGATGATTAACATGATAAGGAGGTGATATTATTAGTTATTTTATTCATATTATAGTCATGTGTTATGCTTTGAACTCAAATGAATTAGGAAACAAAAGTCAACAAACGTTGTCGCAAGTTACATTGATAATTTTACATAAACATTAGGTCTAATGTTACTGAGATTTTCTCTTAATATAATTTGATTTAAAGGGTAATCCAAAAACCATATTAAATATATACAAGTCTAGTTTCCAACGCATTACACTTTTTGTCGATACGACATCGGAGTATACAGATATTCGTTTTTTCACAAAACTGCACAAGCAGCTCCCTTTGGGACCCACAAGTGCGGTTGAAGTTTATCTTGATATATAAAGTTGTAGCCTTTGTCTCTAAGGCTCACTTAGACCCAAATCAGACCTAAAAAGTCTCCCTATACATCCTAAATGCATCCTTAGGGTTTTGAAGCAATTCCATCATCCGCAATTCAAAATCAAGACGCGAACACATCAACGCGATACTTACAACATAAGTAAGACTTTTCCATCCCCCTTTCTCCTTATAACTCTTTTTTTGGAAAGATCTTCGTGGTTAATTAATCTTTTCACCTTTATATTTTACTTATACAAGCATAAGTAAGGTGTGGATAAAAGGGAACAAGGTTTGGAAGCAACAACACAAGAGGTATGTAGGGTTTTCGTTTTGTTTTAGGCATGATTTGGTTTAGCTATGTTCTAGCATTTATTCTTGATCTTTTAGGGCTGTTCAAGGAAAATATCATCATGTATTGTATCCTTATATATTATTAAATTCCACATGGGAATTGTGCAAGGAAATAGTTTAGGTTGGAACTTCAAAACACAACAAGAACAAAAGGGCAAATTCCAATTTGGCCTATGCCATCTAGACTTTCGTTTGTTCTGTTCCTTTGATATTTTATGTATACCTAAACCCCATATGATCTTAATAGATTCATATAAGATTACATAAGCTTAATTATAATTTGTTGATGCTTAGATTATTCCTAAATCTGATTTAGACTTTCATGTCACAAGTTGGCCACTATGAGTCGACATTACATTCACAATTCCGTTTTGTCGATCGTTTGACTCTATTGTGGATAACTGGATATCGTTTAGTTTGATGTTATGATCTTGGCCGATTGTCCATTCTTCTGTATATTGCGGTGCTTGCTATTGTTTTTGGGGATCATCAAGTTTTAGGGGAAACTCTGCCGAAATTTTTGAAAATTCGAAGAGTTTGACAAATGTTGAGTTCCTTGGTTCTAAATTTATTATAGAGGGATCCTAATGAGTTAATTTATCTTAGTATCTCATGTACACACTCAGTTTCTCCCTAAAATAGTGATACGCTCATCTGGCTAACTTATTGACAATGAGCGTCAAATTACATTTGTGATTCTATTCATGGTTTCCTTCATGATCTCTTGAGTCCGTATACTATTGCCAAATGTCTTATGCCTAATACATGCATACATTGATTATGGTTGAGGGATATATCCCATAACACCAACAAGGCCTATTGATTATATGTTGGGGGATATAGCCCATAACACCAGTCGGGCCTGTTGATTATATATTTACTTGCTTGGGTGGGGGTATAGCGCATAACACAAGTCAAGCATGTTATGTATGCGTATATAGCTAAAGTGTGCATTGCAAGACAATACATGAGGCTAGTTCAATTTAACAGTTACCTGATGTCGCGCCCCGATACTGGGGAGCGCGACCGACGCTCAACTAAGTAAACCCGGACGAGCAAACCTATTAGATTTCCTTCTACCCAAACTCATCCATGAATAAATAGGATACGTATTTTCGTTAATTAAACAATAAGATGATCATGTCTGCAATAATAATTTCGTACCATAAATTACTTCATTTTTAGTTCTCACAACACACACGCATCTTCATGGTTCAAAGTGGAACAAGTGATTTAATAACAACAGAACTTGTTTATCATTCCCAACACCCATATACAACCCACACTTAGTCTACGGAGCCTCTAACAATACCAAAGAGTATAATGTTAGTGCCTGAAATAAGGCTCCGGCAATACCTCAAAACACGATAACACATACTAAACAAAAGATGTACAACCCCGGAATGAGATGGGGCCCACCAAGTCAAGTGGGAATAATGAGCACTATAATCACCGGTCAGTATCCTCTAATGTGGAACCACCAGTATCTATTAAAGATGCAGCGCCCCCGGTAAAAGGGACTTTAGTACATGTCGAATAGTACTAGTATGCAAACCAGACACCAATTTAAGAACTCGGAAATAAAGTATGAATATGATGAATCAAGGCGATAATAGAATAGCACAGATAGCTGCTTAAACCAATGCAAGCTCATCAAGAGCTGTCATTAACATTTATAGAATTTAAGATGAGATCCTCTGTAACCATTTTCACACAAAACGGCTCCGCCGCCTCACCCCAATGTATGCAGGTGGAGGTGTAAGCACAATACCAAATTTCTACTCAAGCGGCCCTTCCGCCTCACCCCAATGTATGCGGGTGGAGGTGTAAACACAATACCCATTATCACGCAAGTGGCCCCGACACCTCACCCATATATATGTGGGTGGATATGCATCAACGATTCCAATACCTACACAAAGCGGCTATACCGCCTCACCCCAATATATATAGGTGGGTGGTGGTGCAACAACAATACCAAATTCATACACAAAATGACCCTGCCACCTCAACCCAATATATGCGGGTGGAGGTGTAACCCCAATCACAATCTCTACACAATTTGGCATAATAGTTTTCCACATAAAACACGACTTGGAATCATAACACGTAGATACACAATCCATAATTTGGAACACATCCTCAATTTATAATACAATATGATAAGAGCATTTGAAACACAAATTGAACATATATATTTATCACAAAACATATTCAGAATACTCAACTTGTAATATATATATTGGAACTTACAAGGATATTGAGGTTCCAATTCTTAAAGGAGAGTTAAGCAAACATACCTCAGTTGAGCTTCCTTAAACTCTAAAATATTCTAAAATTCTTAGCAGCTTAAATCTATTATAGAAATATAACAAGTTGAACCAAAATTACGAAGATGATCACGGTTCTAGCTCATTTGAGCATTTTATCAAACATTAAGTGTGCATTAAGGTTTCAAGGTCCTTTTATGGAGGATTCCATCATCCCACAACCCATTCCTTACAATTGTTATTTCAACAATCTTCCTACACCCCATTGATAACACATACATGTAAAATAAATGACTCTCATGCCCAATAATTATCTTGCTAATTACCCATTTTAAGATAATATCAAAATTAAGGGATACAGTGTAGAATCTTACCTCTAGAATGAAGACCTAGTGAGTTTTCTTTGTTAGTCTTCAAAGATTTGAGGAAGAATTGAAGGACAATTTGTTGAAGATCACTCTCTCACTCTCAAAATGTCAAATTTTAGCTCTAAAATGGTATGAATCGTCTATTTAATGAAGTATGGTCGGGTTATAAAAACCCAAAAATGAAGCTCCAAAACAGGGTATGCGGTCGCATATGCGATCGCAGAATTGGTGCAAAAAAAACTAGAAAATATCTACCTGGGTCTGCAGTAGTTATGCGGCCCGCATACCTGTTCTGTGGTTGCATAATGCACCGCATAACTGGTCTGCGGTCGCATAATGCACCATAGACTTTCGCCCAAACTGCCTCGCCCCTGCTTTATTTTTCGACCATTATGCGGTCCGTAGAGTGATTCTGCGGCTGCATAGTGGGCCGCAGAAATACATTTTTCTGCCCAAAATGTTTCTTCACTTTCCAGTACATTGTTCAACCCAAATAATCTAAGCCGTGGTGAGCTTGCGAGCCGCAAAGAATTTCTACAATCCTCAAACATGTAAGCCTTGTCCGGCACCATAAAACATTATGTTTCCTTTGCAAAATTTTACGGGGCCTTACATTCTCCCCCACTTAGGATCATTCGTCCCCGAATGAGGGTCAAATTCCGTCATTAGTATTCAATGCAACTCAATTGTTAATTCACACACACCAGTAGTTTCAAAATTTGGCTAACTCCCCAAATTTCTAAATATGTTGCCAAAGTCTCCCTTGTAACTGGGCCTATCCACCTTCCAGCAAACCCCAGAAACACATCCTAACAACATGTATATAATCCAACGACGTAACATAGCACAAAACAACACCAATTGTGGCCTTACTAGCAATATATTACCAGAAAGGAATACCCTTAACGTCGATTTGTACAAATAATACATAATTCATAGAAGGTAATCCTTAGAATTTTCGTAGAACAAAACTTTATAAATACATGGATATTCAAACAAATAAAGATACTTTTTCTTCATTTCTTCCTCGGCATCCCAAGTAGCCTCTTCAACCTATTGGTTTCGCCATAGCACTTTCACGGAGGCAATTTCTTTATTTCTCAACTTTCGGACTTGTCGATTAATAATAGAAACTGGAATCCCTTCATACGTCAATTCCTCGTTAACCTCAATAGTCTCAACTGGAACAATGAGTATCGGATCTCCAACTACTTTCTTCAAAACAGACATATGAAACACCAGGTGCACTAATGACATCTCAAACACATAAGCCTAGTCCGGCACCATGAATCATTATTTTTCCTTTGCAAAATTTTACGGGGCCTTACACCTGATTTGGGGGACATAGCCCGTAACACCGAAAAGGTACCAGTTCAGATAGTAGTTCAGTTTCAGCACAGTTTTAGCTTAACCTTCGGTTAAGTTCCAGATCGGTTGCTAGTTCAGACTTTTGTTTAGCTTTCAGCTTATATATTATTTCCAGCTTACATTCATACTTTAGTATTCTTTAAATATGTTTTTCTCCCTACATACTTTTTACATATCGTACTCACATCCTTTTTGAGGCGCTGCATTTCATGTCGAGTAGGTACCGATAGATCAGCATTTGAGACACATCAGTAGGCCATCAACCAGCTGTTGGAGTCACTCCGCTTACTCCTGAAGTTACTTATCTTTATGTGTAAAGTCAGCTAGTTTGGGTATGATGGGGTCGTGTTCCATCCAGTACGTTTTTAGTTCAGCACTCCTAGAGGCATGTAGATATGAACCTGTGCAGTTAGTATGTTTCTATATGTTAGATTTTGTTAGCCTTGTCATCGTTCCAGATTGTATAGTTATTATCGGGTATGCTTATGATTTTAAAGTTTATCCGTTTATATTCATGACTAGTAGATTATCAATATGTTTAGTGATGATCGACACCTAGTGTCAGTTATTCGTCGTTACCCTAGGCTGGGTCGTGACAAACATAGTATCAGAGCAAGGTTCAGTCCTATGGTGTTTGCAGGCCATGTCTAGAAGAGTCTTGTTTATTGGTGTGTTTTGCACCAAAGTTATAGACATGATGCCTATTAGTAATAGACGACATGCGCCAGTCACTAGTACGGGTCAAACCCGTCGGAAAATCATGGTTTCTGTTGAGGAGGATCCGTCCGAGGATCCATATGAGTCATTTATTCGAGTAGTTTCGATTCTGGCAATAGAAAATAGGGTGAGAGGAGTTCGACCTCACCAAGGCCCTTAGTTTCATTATCAGGGCCAGTTGATCGAGGTATAAAGGGAGTGGTACAAGGATTGGCATAGCCGGGTCACCCCCAGGCTCAAAAATATGTCAGGGTATTTACGGACACTAGCTCTTCTGACGAGCCAAATAGTTCATAGTCTTCGGAGTCCATTAATCAGGGTTCGTCTATGTATGTCATGGGATATGTGAATGAAGAGGTGAGTTGTTAGGCCAAGAGAATGAAGTGGATGATAAGGATATGAGGATTCAGCTTTGAAGTGTGTTTGATCGAAGCTCCCATATAGGATTGAGGCAGGATGGTTAGAATATGAGGATTCCTACATTATGAACTCAACAGGAAACGTATTATTTGTTATATAAGAATGAATGTTATTCCAGGAGAAATAGATTGTGTTTGTAAAATGTAAATGGAGGACCAGAATATAAGTAACAGGACCGCAATACTGCTCTAGCGGGCTAATAAGATATGGGTTTTAGCTCAGTTTATAGAGAAGACCCTGACAAAATTTACATAGGTCTCTAAGAGTTAATTTTAGACAACTAAGGGAGGATAGGGGAATGATCTAGCACCTTAAGAAGTTAGAACTATGATGGCTCTAATGCCCTAAGGAAGAAACCGTGGATAGTACACGACATTTTGGGGAAGTTAGAATAATGGAATAGAAAGTTAAGAATTCGGTTAATAAGTTTAGAACCTGAAGGTGTCAGTGCGTAGAAGATTGATTAACAGACTCATAGGTAACGAATGGATTAGGAAGTAGTTTTAAGAAGGGAGGGTGTCCTAACCCCATAAGAGCCCGGTAGTAGTTTCATTGGATTATAGCCCAGGAAGGTATATACATTTAGAATTGCTGAGTATGTCATGTAGATCTTGCAAGTTTAAACATTCGAGGACTAATGTTTGTAAGGGGGAGGGGGAGGATGTTATATCCCATTTTTTCGTACGTTAAAGTTTCGCCGTAAGTTAATCGATGTAAGTTCGGGAATGATATTACTTTTGAGGTTATATGTATTTATGCCATTTATAACTAGTGATAGGTAAGTGTCATGATGTTCAGAGGACAAAGAATCGAAGAAAATGAGTTTTGTTGAAGTTTGACATTTTGGAATAAAATACGGTCAAAGCTATAATACTCTATATTTATGGACTAAAGCCATACAATGTACCACATGACCATGATAGTAAGGTATATAAAGTATGTTAAATTAGTATTTTGAGTGAATTAGGATGAGATTAGGCTGTCATTCTTATGATAAACAAAATAGGGAATCATTAAAGGACTTAGATTTATACATACAGGATAAGCAGGGAGAGAGTAACAAGGGGTTGCGTAGCAAACCTCGGTAATAATGAACCAAAGTAAGTG
The DNA here is from genome assembly GCA_000715115.1 of Nicotiana otophora. NCBI lineage: Eukaryota > Viridiplantae > Streptophyta > Magnoliopsida > Solanales > Solanaceae > Nicotiana > Nicotiana otophora. Next base: position 57,164 of record AWOL01S0012775.1, on the reverse strand, counting down.
TTATGGTATAATATAACCTACCAAGATGCAGAAATTCCAAAAGATAATCGAGGATATGAAACAAAATATAGCAATAACCGTAAGTTTGACAGAGTACCAAGCAAAGAACTTAAGTACACGTATAAATGCCTAGAAGGATAGTTTGTCACGGTTATGATATGTTCACAAAGTGAGGCATAAATGATTGGATAAAAGATGGAGGAAAAAGGAGAAACAAGTCGCATAGGTGTGCATACAAGGACATAGTCGTACAAGCTGCTTGACTAAAGGTAGAAAAAGTTACGATATTGGAAGAATTCGTAACACAAGTCGTGGTGTGAAAAAGAGGCATGAAGGGGGGAATGCCCTGGCCTTTGGATTTATTCACAGAACAGTTGCCTAGATTGAAAGGACAGTATAAAAATATGCGTAAGATTTATAGGTTATGAGACTGATAACCATATGAGTCAAAATTTGAGGACGAGTGTTCCAAAGGGGGGAATGACGTTACACCCATGTTTTCCCGTGTAAAAGTACGACGTAAGTAAGTTGATGTTGTCTCGTAAAGTAGACCATATTTGAATGTACATAAAGTAAGTTAATCATGTTACTTTAAAGGTTACAAATATTTAATATCCTGAACTTTAAGTACCAAGATGCTAAACAAATCGAAGAAAATAAGTTTTGTCAAAACGACAAGTTGGGAATGTTATAATCCATACTTTTGGGGTGATAATGGCGTGATTAATATGATAGAGAGGTGGTATTATGAGGTATTTTAGTCATACTGTAGTCGTGTGTTAATTTCAATGTCAAACGAGATTAAGAAATAAAAGTGGACAAAAGTTGTCGCAAGTCACATTCATAATTTTACTTAAAATATAGGTCTAATGTTACCTAGAATTTCTCTTAATTTAATTGGAATTACGGGGTGATTGTAAGGTGCCGTTACAATTTCCTAGTGATTTAAGATTTTAATGTGCGCCATCCATATTTGAGGATAGCGTATTCGAGTATTAAGGGAGACATGTAGGATAGAACCACATAATTCTGAAATAAAAATATATGTTTAAGGTATTTTGGATCATACTAATGAGTTTTGTGAACGGAAAGAATTTGTGTGGAACAAGTTTGATACATTAAGTGGAAAGGATGTTTCAATTAGCACAAGACCCGACTTCAAATGAATGCTACTCAGAAAATATAATAACTTAGGTGGTGTTGTACCTACCAAATTAAAGCCCCGTGAGTTTAGTTTCCAACACATCAAACTATTTGTCATTTGGATATTTCTACAAAATGTTATAGCAATTTTATCGGACTTATGCCATATGCACGCCCAAATGCGCAACCACGCATATAAAGGGGTTTGTGCCTTATGTGCATAGCCAGATGTGCGGTAACTTGACCAGATGTGCGGCCGCGCATGTAGGAGCCCTATAAATACCCCCAAGGCCGAGTATAGAGAGGGGCTAAGTCATTTCTTTGAGCTAGGGCTTGCATATCAAGGGGAACCCGTCCTATACTTCCCTCCCATGAACCAAGGTAATGTTTTTGGAGTAATTTTGAGTTGATTACTACTCCTAAACACTTATATTAACTAGGATTAATCTTGAAGATCCATAGATTTCCATTCAAATCCCCAAATTGGTCAAGAACACTACAAGTTGGAATTTTCAAGAGTCTCACTACAAGAGGTATGTCTACCATCTCTAACTACTCTATGGTGATTATTTATGTATGAAATATATGTTAGGACTTATGGGATGGTGATTTGAAGCCATAAGTGCCTAACCTGGGTTGTGTTGGTGTTGTAGAGATTGTAAAATGGTTTAATTAATGAGATTGATGGTTTGGGTGTGAATTGTTGGGCATGCGTGTGCTAATGGAAGTTGTGGATGGCCTAGAGATGATGGTAAGGTGAATTATTGGTATGGAAGGTGGTTGTTAGGTGAAGAAACTCCATTGAAGGAGGTTGTAGAAAGATATGCACGTTAGATGTTTGATAAAAAGTCTAAATGACTTAAAGTATAGAAATCATACTAATATTGGTACAAATGTGTTGCATTGTTGTAGATTGAAGTTGTTTAGTGTGGTGGACCATCGTAGTACTATTAAGGGGCGAATTTCAGGTATGTTGGCTAAACTACTCTCTTAGAATTGAATTCCATGATGTTTCGGCAAGTTTCAAGTATGGTTGGATCAAGTTCCTAATAAATTCGACTATTCCGAATGAACCTTGTGTCGAAATATATTTATATATATGTATGTTCAAAATGTGTTCTGGATGCTCTTATCATATTATGTTATCCTTCGGGAACGTGTTCAAAGTATGATATGTGTATTAAAATGTTATTACTTTTAGTCGTGTTTCAAATGAATGTCCATTATGCTTAACTTGGAAAGAATACTCCATGCGTCCAAAACTCCTATTGCTCATATATATACTTAAGACCTTGATTTCGAATACTCATATTGTTGATAATCTATAAAGATGCTTGAAAGTGATAGAAGTGAGTTGAAATTGTGTATTGCCCTTTTTGGGAAAAGTATTTCAAGAATAAATGGTGTGTTACTCCTCTATGATTTTAACTTGCGCTTCTATTGCCCTGTCTCTTATACACATCTTAGGTTATGAGACTGATAACCACATCAGTCAATATTTGAGGATGAATGTTCCAAAGGGGGGAATGACGTTACACCCCATATTTTCCTGTGTAAAAGTACGTCGTAAATCAGTTGATGTATGCTTGGAAAGTAGATCATCTTTGAAAGTACATAAAGTAAGTTAATCATGTTACTTTAGAGGTTACAAATATTTAATATCATGAACTTCAAGTACCAAGATGCTAAACAAATCGAAGAAAATAAGTTTTGTCGAAACGGCAAGTTGGGAATGTTATAACCCATACTTTTGGGGTGATTATGGGGTGATTAATATGATAAGGAAGTGGTATTATGAGGTATTTTAGTCATATTATAGTCGTGTGTTAATTTCGAAGTCAAACGAGTTAGGAAACAAAAGTGGACAAAAGTTGTCGCAAGTTACATTCATAATTTTACTTAAAATTTAGGTCTAATGTTACTTAGATTTTCTCTTAATGTAATTGGAATTACGGGGTGATTGTAAGGCCCCGTTACAATTTCCTAATGATTTAAGATTTTAATGGGCACCTATGGGATAGAACCACATGATTTTTAAATGAAAGTATATGTTTAAGGTGTGTTAGATCATACTAAGGAGTTTTGTGAATGGCAAGAATTTGTGTGGAACAAGTTGGATACATTAAGTGGAAAGGATGTCTCAATTAGCACAAGACCCGACTTCAAATGAATTCCACTCCAAAAATATAATAACTTAGGTGGTGCTATACCTACCAAATTAAAACCCTTTGAGTCTACTTTCCAACGCATCAAACCATTTGTCATTTGGATATTTCTATAGAATGTTATGGCCATTTTACCAGACCTATGCCATATGCGTGCCGAGATGCACGACCGCGCATATAAGGAGGTTTCCATCTTATGTGCGCAACCAGATGTGCGGTCACTTGATCAGGTGCACGGCCGCTCACGTAGGAGCCCTATAAATACCCCCAAGGTTGAGTAGAGAGAGGGGCTAAGTCATTTCTTTGAGCTAGGGGTTGCATATCAAGGGGAACCCATCCTATACTTCCCTCCCATGAACCAAGGTAATGTTTTTGGAGTAATTTTGAGTTGATTACTACTCCTAAACACTTATATTAACTAGGATTAATCTTGAAGATCCATAGATTTCCATTCAAATCCCCAAATTGGTCAAGAACACTACAAGTTGGTATTTTCAAGAGTCTCACTACGAGAGGTATGTCTACCATCTCTAACTACTCTATGGTGATTATTTATGTATGAAATATATGTTAGGACTTATGGGATGGTGATTTGAAGCCTTAAGTGCCTAACCTGGGTTGTGTTGGTGTTGTAGAGATTGTAAAATGGTTTAATTAATGACATTGATAGTTTGGGTGTGAATTGTTGGGCATGCGTCTGCTAATGGAAGTTGTGGATGACCTAGAGACGATGGTAAGGTGAATCATTGGTATAGAAGGTGGTTGTTAGGTGAAGAAATTCGATTGAAGGAGGTTGTTGGAAGATATTCACGTTAGATGTTTGATAAAACGTCTAAATGACTTAAAGTATAGAAATCATAATAATATTGGTACAAATGTGTTGAATTGTTGTAGATTGAAGTTGTTTAGTGTAGGGGATCATCGCAGTACTATTAAGGGGCAAATTTCAGGTATGTTGGCTAAACTACTCTCTTAGAATTGAATTCCATGATGTTTCCGCAAGTTTCAAGTATGGTTGGCTCAAGTTCCTAATAAATTCGAATAATCCTAATAAACCTTGTGTTGTATGATATATATATATATATATATATATATATATATATATTCAAAATGTGTTTCGGATGCTATTATAATATTATGTGATCCTTCGGGAACGTGTTCAAAGTATGATATGTGTATTATTATGTTATGACTCTCAGTCGTGTTTCAAATGAAAGTCCATTATGCTTAACTTGGAAAGTATATTCCATGCGTCCAAAACTCCTATTGCTCATATATATACTTAAGACCTTGATTCGAATACTCATATTGTTAATAATCTATAAAGATGCTTGAAAATGATAGAAGTGAGTTGAATTTGTGTATTGCCCTTTTTGGGAAAAGTATTTCATGAATAAATGGTGTGTTACTTCTCTATGATTTTAACTTGCGCTTCGATTGCCAATCATTTTACTCTATTTCTTGGAAAGAATTGTGTTTAAAGTATTCATTTCTAATGAACTTAAAGTTCTGATTTCAAAAATATGTTGATATTAATGATGACGATACATGTGAGGAAAGAATGGAAGTGTGGAACATGAAATACGGACACCGTGCCATGAATAAAGAAACTTGTGAATGGCCAAAAGAGCCAAGGAAATACTGTTGTTATGAGTGGTTGAAAATACTAATTAAGATTTATACGATGTGAATGATGATGAGGTGAATAAATTTTTATTTATTTTACCCTGTGTTTAAAAACAAAAACAAATATTTTTAGGAGTATCATTAGAAAACCGAGGAAGGGTGGTTCATATGGCCCATGCCCTAAACTACACGTGCCGGTGTAGTGGTGGATTGTGGTGGATTGTGATTATTCCCCTTATTTGGGATGAGATTGATATTAGTTGTGAATTGAAAAGTCAACCCACACGGCATATGTGGGAAGTCGGCCTAGCCGATCGGGTGGAGATCGGACGCCATGCTGCGCACACGGGGGTACTACTCTTGGTAACACCATGTTTTGCATCACATGTCAAACCACATTGTCCGTGGGGAGATGGACTAGTCGATCGGGCGTGATCAGAATCCGTGATAAAAACATGATGCTATATCGGTGCTAATGATCTCCCAACCAAAAATATATATTATTTTCGTATGTTGAAAATTGTTATCCTTTAACTTGGCATTTGGATATCATTGATTGTTACTTGTTGCTTCCATGATGTTTCCCCTTTTTTCATTGGCGTTATATTTCATAAGAGGACATTTAGCTTTACATACTAGTACTATTCCATGTGTACTAACGTCCCTTTTGCTTGGGGTGCTACATCTTCAATGGATGCATGTAGTTCATCAACGGGTGTTATTGATCCTCGTTAGCAGTTACTATATACTCAGCAGGTTTTGGTTAGCCCTACTCTGTTCTAGGCTTTATGTCATTTGACGTTGTATTTTTTGCTTTGAGGTATAGCCGGGGCTTTATCGACGGCACTTCCATTCTACTCTTCTATTGTACTTAGAGGCTTCGTAGACATAACATGTGTGGTGTTTGATGTTTGGAGTTGAACTAGAAGTGTTGGTATTTTGGAAAACATAGTTTTCGTCGTATCTATAAACTTTTAATATTTTGGAAATCGTAAATGCATCTCCTTTGAGTAATGGAAAAAGAATGTGGAATACTTGACTCTTCTATTATCTATCACTTGTACTGATTTTTATATATTTAAAGGGCAAGGTTGGATAGAAGGCATCTTTGAGGCTTGATTAACTAGGGTATCTCGGTTGAGCACCGGTCGCGGTCCTCGAGGTCGGGGCGTGACAAGCTTGTTATAAGAGCCTAAGGTTTTAAAGTGTCCTAGGATGTCTCGGAGCCGTGTCTAGTGGAGTCCTTCTTATCGGTGTGTTGTCGGCCACATCTAAAATTAGGAGGGACTTGGTCATTTAGGAATGTCACCCTTCTTTGATACTCCAGATCGCGCGATAAAGCTTAAGATAGAAAGTTAATTTCCTTGTTATGTCTCATTTTCCAAATGAGTAATCCACAAGTTCGAAGCAGCAAGGAGGGAATGACCTCGCCGAAGAATCTGGGGGAGATTGCACAAGAGTTCGTTGGGAGAATGTGTCAAGCCGTGGAGGGATTGGAAGAACTTGTTGCTAAGGGAAGTACCCTTATTCCTACCAATGTCACCACACCACCGGATCGTGTGGTGAGAGCATTTAAGAAACGAAAGAGGGTTGTCGGTACTAATAAACCAGATTGATTGATTTGCAAGAAAGGTAAGTTGGGAACATGTTGGATGACTCTTGAAATATGTTATGGTTGTGGAAAGAGGGTGAACAAGAAGAACAAATGCCCTAGATTGGTACACACACCCCGGTCTGCCGATATGCAGGAAGGAACAATTGGCGTCATGTTGTGAGTCTGCACAACAACATGTTAGAGGTGGCAGGTTTGGCAAATTCCAAAGGCCCACACCGCAAGCCCGTAGAGATTTTTTTACTTCTGCCATGGAGGCTCAGAGGAAGGATAAGGGGGAAGCTTATTGTGTATGTAAAAAGTGTAAATATCAGGTTAGTGGGATGAGTCTGTTTAGCAGACCTCATCCCTATTGTGTGAAGTATGGGAGATGTCATTCGGGAGTATGTCGCTATGGTACCAATGTATGTTGCGAGTGTGTTATGAGGGGTCACATTCAGAGAGATTGTCCTTTGTCTTGTAGATCATGGGCAGGGATGTGGCACAACCAACCAGTTCTGAAGCTACTACATCCACAAAGCCTCCCCCAGCTGGAGGCACTATAGCGCCCGCAATGCGTGTAGTCGCTAGGGGTGGTATCAAGAGCTCGGGAGGGTCCAACAAGTTTTATGCTATGAGGAGGCATGAAAAGTTGGAGGCTTCTCGAGATGTGGTTACAAGTGTATTGACTGTCCAATCTCAAGATGTATATGCTTTTATTGACCACGGTTCCACTTTGTCATATGTCATTTCTTATGTTACGATGGAATTTGGGATAGAACCGGAACAACTTCATGAGACGTTCTCTGTATCCATTCTTTGAACGAGACATATCATTTGTGATGCCTCTGTATCACAATTATCTAACTTGTAACCTCTTGAGGAATTGATTTCTATAATGATTTCTTTGAATTGAGTCACAAGCCCAGGTTAATAATTCCAACTTGCTTCGCTAAATTCTCCACAAGTGATTATACCTATTGAATTCCTTAGGGAACCTTCTGATCCAAATAGATAACGCCTACTCCCTTATGCTTATGCATGCACCGTCGTAAAGTTTACCTATGTGGTATCAAGTACAATTTAAAGCAAACCAGTGTTGAGATCCTTCTTGAGCCACTCTCTCTTTCATGTGCATGTGACACCTATGGTTTGAATAGTCACATTGCTCCCTTTGTGAATATAGTTATAGATCATTTTCCCTATCCAAGTAACATAAAAGCATATCTCAACACCTATTATATGTGTACATGTCAAGTGAGAGGATCAAATGTCTGCATAAAGTTACTCTGAAACTTGGGATCCTCACAAATTCATCATAAGAATATCCATTGTTTGCCCATCTTAGTATGACTTTTATGGCCACTTAGGAAATTCCGCATTAAGTAGCTCGCTTTGTTCCTATTATTTTTGATGCCCATGACGTGGCCTAGCATTGCAGTTTGAGAGTTATTATAGCAAAAATATATCCAGCTCATAACAAATGTTCATTTTCTCTTTAAACCGCTACAACATGTACTGATTGTGTTCCTTAGTTAGTAAATCATTGAGTATGTCATTGTCATGTGTGGAGGGTTTACTACCCTTAATGTTCCACATTCCTGGGTGGATAGGAGTTATTTGTCTTTTTCCCCGGAGCATCATATTATCCATTAGAACCCTTCTAACCAATGCATGATTTAACCTCAATATTAAGATGTCCTAGGTACATGGTCTCACTCGTGAAAGGTTAGAATTAGATATTCCAGATTATTAGGCACTTATCCTGAACACATTTAGTTTAAGGATCAAGTTTATCGTATCTCTAGTCCTCTCATGTAGGATAAACCATCGGGAAGGAATAAGTTGTCGTAATAATAATCCCACTAGTGACCAACCTCTTTTTTAGCCGGGTAGGCTTGGGGCGTAGTTTTATTGTGTCAAATATTGTCAAGGGCCTAACATAGCTTCATGTATTTTTGAAATCACTAACACATTCATGATGCAAGATTCTTCTCATTTTGAGCTAAACTGATTTTCCCTACACTCAAAGAGGCAACTAGTTTCACGTACTTGACTATTTCTCCTTAGAGCTTTCTATTGTCGGGAAAGGCGCATATGGAATGGAACAATTGTTACTATCCCTTGCATAACTCGGCTCCTTCCAAGAATAACTGATGCTAACGACTCACCTCTTTTACATCATAGGATCATGTACATAGTTTCCACATTATCTGTGTGTACTACTTAACTCTATGCCGTATTTGTAGAATCGATGATGACATCACAATAATTAATCATTTTAGCACTATTGGTAGTAACCTTCACATCCCTTAGGATATAACCTCCTAAAATGCTCTGCTCGGCACATTGATGAATTCCTGAACAATTCCATCTCAATCTCGAACCCCGTTGTTCCTCCTTGTATTAAATCTACTGATAGTAGTGGGTCTAGCCTGTCAAAGAGAAAGTATCATTACATGATCGAACCTATTGGGTAGGAAATATATGGTCATATTCATTCTATCACATCCTAGGATAATGGTTGAAGGTCACTAAGGGTTTAGTTTGTGTCACGCCCCAAACTCGGGTAGCGCGACCGACGCTCAACCGAGTGAACCAGGCCGAGCAATCCTATTAGATTTCCTTCTACCCAAACTCATCCATGAATAAAGAGGATATGTACTCCATTAATCAAACATTGAAAAGATTATTAGCAACTCCCATTTCATTTCCATTAGCAACTTCATTCATAAATTTCAAAATATTACGAGTTTTTAGGAATAATGAAAAACATGATTTCCAAATACCAATATTTCTAATTCAATTCCCCACATTAAATACCACACACAACTTGTCTACGGAGACTCTAAGTACAACAAAAGAGAAATATGAAAAGGCCAGAAACAAGGCCTTGGCTATACCGCAACCATAAAGAACATGAGAAACAAAAGATACATTACCCCGGAATAAAGTGGGGCTCACCAAGTCAGCTGAAGAGAATCTACCGCTATCACTAATCAATACCGCCTGATGTAGAACCACCTACATCTATTAAATATGCAGCACCCCCGGCAAAAGGGACGTTAGTACCGTCGAATAGCACTAGTATGTATAGCTAAAAGTCCTCTTTCAAAATATAATGCCTATATAAGAAAAGGAAACACATAGAAGCAACAAGTCACAATCAACAATATCCAAATGTCCAGTTAAAACATAATAATTTTCAAAATACGAACTTCATATACAATTTTTGGTTGGGAGATCATTAGCAACGATATACCATTGTTCACAATTCCATCGTTCGCAATACCAATGTTCACAATTAACATAACTCGTTTCTTCTTCCACACATCTTAAGATCCCAAATTTGACTAACTCCCAAATGTTGTTTTCAGAAATATCGGCAGAGTCTCCTCTGCAATTGGGCCTAACCACCTGTCAGAGGACCACCAAAACAACTCCTAACAACACATCCACATCTCAACAAAGTATCACTCTATATATCTACAACGCGGATCTCAACACTAAGGGCATTATATTAACAAGAGTGAATCTGGACATGAGTTGCACATATTTAAATCATAACACATATAAAGTGAATTTCGATTCACAATCATTTGTCTATACACTCAAGTGAGAACATTTTATTTCCTTAACACTTTTGGACCTCAAGGTGGCCTCCTCGACCTATAGACCTCGTCATAATAGATTAACGGGGGCAATCTCAACTCACGGACTTATCTAACAAGGATGGCATATAGACATCCCTCATAATCCAATTATCCATTAACTTCATATTCACTAGCTTTCACCAAGAGGATAGACAAAAGATTTATAATTAGCTTCATAGACGTAGACATATGCTACACCAGGTACATGGAGGACAATAATAGTGGAAACATCATATTCGTAGTTTGGCCTATTTTCTTTAAGATTTCATAAGGCCTAATGTGACTACATATACTTTACCTTCCTTAACAATTCACATAGCATCCCCATGGAGAAAATATTGAGAATACCCCGTTCACTTTGTTCGACTTTAAATCTCTACGATGAACACCCAAACTAAATCTTTGGCGACCTCCAACAATTAGTCTAAGATGTGCTAGCTTGAATGTGACCATAAAATTTCCTATCCAATATATTTGATCATGGGATGACGCTTGTTCTTTGACATGTAACATGTGGGAGGCATAATCGGAAGGATAAAGACATTAGCGCCAGTTATTCTTGAAAGAC